>SNQJ01S0012046.1:160991-183828 GCA_010110895.2 Picea sitchensis | reverse complement strand
TGGTACTCTGGTACTTCTGGTACTTTGGTTTTCTGGTACTTTGTGAAACTAGGGTTTCACTTTCTAGGAGATCTATCCACTGAAAAGGTGCGCTGAAGGTGCCAAAATGATCCTTGGGGGAGGGAAAAACTTTCTCGGTGGTTTTGGAGATGAAAATTTTCACTTTTGAAAAGTCCTAATTTGCAGGTACGACAACAATGATGTTTTTCTCTTGCGAAATATGCTTCCTTCAGGTTGGCTCTGATACCACGTTAATTTTTATGCCATTATTATAGTTCTTTGCATTTCAATAGATAATAGCAACATAAGAACAAGATCACTGAGAAATACACATTCACAAGAGACACAACATTTATCCTGGGAAACCTTCTAGGGGAAGAAAACTCAGCAAAACTTCCTTAATATAGATAGCCAATACAATGCCAAGAGATCTCTATGCTAAAACAGAGAGTCCTCTCCAAGATATGCACCACTCTCACTCTCCTTTGTCGATAACATATTAGAACTTGTCTCTCAAACTGAGCAAGTGAGTTGTGATCAAATGAGGCGCTAGCCTCCTTTATTTATACAAGTTCTGGCACGTGTGAAGTGTCTCTTCACTGGCAGGGCTGACTTCTCAATCTGGGTGGGTAAACCCACCTTTATTATATTTCTGGGTTTCTTATTTAACTGTTGGGGCTGACTTCTTATTTTTCCTATTACAATTATCTTTTGACCAATCCGAAAAAGGGGATTTGGTCCTATTACAATATCCAACATGATCAATCCACAATGGGGATTGATCCTATGAATAAAATATCAGTAATAATAAGAATACTCTTTGTAGTTACATTATTTCAACACAACTAACCTTGACCTTCGACTTTCTGTCGATCCACCTCGACTTCGACCTTCACTGAAAAGAATATAACAACCCAACATTCTCCCACTTGTTTTCTTCTTTGCTGAAACCCATAGATTTCTGAACTTTCGTTCACATACCATGGGTAGCAATTACCATTGCCTCTCTCCACCAAGAGAACTTCACAACACTCACAGACTTGGCCAATGAGTTTGCTATGTTTTCCAACATGTCTACTTTCTCCAACATCACCTTGTTACTTTCCACCATGTCTCTTACAAAATGGTATTATAAATCAATGCGCTTAGTCTTTGAATGATAAGAAGGGTTCTTTTCCATAAATATTGCACTTTGACTATCGCAACTTATTTTCATAGCTCTCTGCCCGAACCTGATTCCTGAACACAACCTTTGCAGTCATACTTCTTATTTGCTTCCATGAGTGGCCACCATGTATTTAGTTTTTGTTGTTGACAAAGCTATGACCTCTTGTCTCTTACTCATCCATCTTATTTCTCCATTGAACATCTTGAAGAGATATTCGTTGGTCAACCTCCATCAATCTAGATCTCTAGCCTAGTCAGCATCGACAAAGCCATGTACATTTAATTTACCAATGTCACCTCCAGGTCTTCCTTGGTAGCATATAGCATAGTCCTTCATGACACACAAATACCTAAATACTCTCTTGAAAGTTATCCAATGCTCCTTTCTAGGTGTCAACATGTACCTTCTCAACACTCCCACTATATGGGCAATGTATGGTCGAGTGTAGACCATCGCATACATTAGACTACCAACAACACTTGCATATGGAACACGTTCCATGTGCTCTATTTATTTCTATGTCTTTGGAAACTGTTCAACATTTATCCTTTATCCCACAGGAATTGGTACCTTCACCGGTTTGCAATCCTGCATGTTGAAACATTTCAGATTTATTTCAATATACTTCATCTGATTCAACCAGAGATTTCTAGCTGCTTGATCACTCTTAATCTCCATTCCCAGAATGAAGTTAGTTGCACTAAGATCCTTCATGTTGAACTTGGAGGATAACTGCTTCTTCACCTCCTTTATTATGTTCATGTTGTTTCCAATCAACAGCATGTCATTGACATACAAAGCTACATACATGAAACTCCCACCTTCTTCCTTGGAATATATGCAGTGATCAACTTTGCTTCTCAAAAAACCAAAACTAAGGATGTATGTGTTGAACTTTTGGTACCACATCCTTGGAGATTGCTTTATATCATAGAGGGATATTTTTCAGTTTTTACACCAAATCTTGCTTGCCATTTACTACAAATCCTTTAGCTTGTTTCATGTATATTTCTTCTTCCAGGTCCCCATGTACAAACGTTGTCTTCACATACATTTGTGTTATTTCTAGATTGAATTTTGTAGCTAGAGACATTATGTAATTTATTTTTGCAACAACAAAAAAAATCTCACCGAAGTTGACTCCCTCGACTTGGGAATAACCTTTCACTACCAGTCAAGCTTTGAATTTCTAGACTTGTCTTGCAACACTCATCTTCTTCTTGAATTCCCATTTGCTACTGATGGGATTTCTTCCACTAGGTATCTTGACTAAATCCTATGTTTCATTCTTGTGTAAGGATTCCATCTCTTCGACCATGGAGTCCTTCCAGATTTTACCCTCTGCTGAGTCGACTGCCTCACCGACTGACTTGGACTCACCATCGATGGCAGTTATCATGAATGTAGAATGGAAGTCGGGTGGAATATACCTTTTGATTGGTTTTCTTACTCTTTCTGACCTCCTTACTACCATAGTCTATTTTTCCACCTCTTCCTCATATTCAATCGACTCATCTGAATCATCTTCTTCATTTCTTAGTTCAAACCGCACCCTCTTAGGATTATTCTCGATTTGAAAAACTTCTTCAGGCTCAGAATTACCTACGACTTCTCTGAAGAACACATCTTGACTATACATTGTTCTTCTTGATGCAGGATCCCATGGATTTTATCCTTTCATTCCTTCTTTATATCCAATGAAAATACATTTGACTGCCTTCTTATCCAACTTGCTCCTCTTTTCCTTGGGAACATGCACAAATGCATCACAACCAAATAATTTGAGATGTGAAACCAAATGATTCTTACTCGACCATACCTCACGTGGAGTTGTGTCGAATAGTGCTGATGAAGGAGACATATTCACCAGATATCTTGCAGTGTTAACTGCTTCCTCCCAAAATTCTTATGTGAGCCCAACACCACTGAGCATGCTCCTTACCTTTTCCATCAACATTTTGTTCATTTTCTCAACAACTCCATTTTGTTGTGGGGTATATGGTGTGGTATTTTGGCGTGCTATGCCACACTATTTACAGAACGAATCAAATTATTTTCCATAAAATTTACCACCGTTTTCAGTTCTCAACACCTTAATCTTCTTATCTGTCTAGTTTTCTACAAGAGCTTTAAACTCTTTAAATTTCTCGAAAACCTCTAATTTCATCCTCGGGAAATATATCCATGTCTTCCTAGAAAAATAATCTATGAAGGAGACATAATACAAGGATCCACCAAGAGAATGCACTGTAACTAGGCCAAACACATCACTATGCACCAATTATAGAATCCCATTTTCCCTTGTCGCTCTAGATGGAAAACTAACCCGACTTTGTTTTCCGTATATGCATTGTTCACAAAATTCGACTTCTAAACCACATTAAGGAAAACCTTCTACCATACCTTTGTTGTGCATAGCTTGAAGTCCTTTTTCTCCAGTGTGTCCCATACTCTCATGCCATAGCATGGTCAGGTTGATTTTATCATGTCTTGGCGAGTCTATTTGTATCGACTCAACTCGATTCAGGTCAAGTTGATTCGAAGTCAAGTCAAATTTATAAGAAACGATGTTGTTGCATCCAATCAATTCAACATTACCTAATAACCTGTATAGGTTTCCAATCCAAACTCCTTTCATTAATACCATCGCACCTCTGACCATCTTGCACGAATTCTTCTAAAACAGAGTGTGTACCCCAACATCACTCATCTTACTGACAGATATCATATTTCTTGCCAAACTTAGAATGTGTAGAACACCTGGAAGGGTTCTTTTCCTCCCATCCTACAATATCAGTCAAACTCTTCCTCTTCTGACAATTTTGGTTGTCGAGTCATCCCCCAAGAACACATCACCTCCATCATATTGTTCATACTAACAAAACCATTCTCTATGTGGTGTCATATGATAGGATGCTCCTGAGTTGATCAACCAAACATCTTGATCCAAATGTGTATTGGTCAATTCCAGGTACACATCACCTTCTTTATCTGGGGTTGTCTTTCTCTTAGTTGACTGCTTCTCTTCGGATTCCATACGAACTTCCATCACCCTCGACTTATAGTCATTTTTGTAATTCCCAGCTTTACCGCATTTCCAACATCTTCTTGTCGACTGAACCGGGGATTTATATCTACCCTTCGATTTAGACTTTATACTAGAGAATTTTCCTTTATCTCTTTCAATCGGTCGACCTCTCACCACTAAAGCATCTTTTGTCAATCCTTCCATGTTCTTTCTTCTCATTTCTTCTGAAAATAGAGAAACAAACACATCTTCTAGCGTTAGTGTGGTTATATTACTCCTCCTTAGTGATTTTAATATCCACAGATGATAACTGGATTAAAGTGGTATTAAACGGATTTAAATGCTCAGTCACCAAACTACCATCACTCATTCTTAGAAGATATAGTTTCTTTATGAGAAACAACTTATTTACTAGATATTTTGACTGGTATAATCTCCCCAACTTGTCCCATAGTTTCTTGGCCGAATCTTCACCTGATACATTCAACAATACCGAATTTACAAGACAAATTCGAATCTTATTTCTTCGTTTTCTCTCAAGTTTCTCCCATTCTTCCGTCGACATGCCTGTTGGTTGGGAACCTGGGAAGACCATTGTCCATTGTTCTTGATCTATAAGAAGATATTCCATTTGAAGCTTCTAAACCTCAAAATTCTGGCCATTGAATTTTTCTATCTCTATTCTTGAACTTCTCTCCATTCTTTACCACGATATTTAACACAATTTATGGCTTACAACTCTTACTATACCTAGGGTTTAGTTCTCATATTCAATATTGGTAAATAGAGATCTGATACACTCGTCAAAGCATAACACAGCTCTGATACCAAATTTCAAAGCTTTGATACCAATTGTCATAGATCTGATACCAATTTTCAGGAAATGAGAGACACTTCCACACTAAACCTAGCAGAAGAGAAGAAGAATTTAATCAAGAATGTAAATGACAAAGAAATTACACATTGCACAAAGATTTTACCCTGGAAACCCAAACTGGGAAAACCAACATTCCTTGAGCATTTTGGTCTCTTGTTGTCCTAGTCAATATTAATAAAAGGTTACATGTATAACTTTGGTCCACACCTAAGACAGAATCAACATCATACCTTCTTGCTTGTGCAAGAACAACCCTGTAGCCAATCTGGCTTACCTCTGCATGACCAACAACCTACATCTAAATATTTCTCTAAAGATTTTCTATCCTACGATTTTTTCATTATCCTTTATGGCCTTACAACAAACCTCTTTATAGGCTTTACAACATGCAAAACCCTAAATAATTCATGCCCAAAAATAGTTACAGATACATGCAGATAATTGGCTACAAATCCCCCAAGTCTCAAGATTTTTTTACATTCGACTCGAGTCGTATTACCAGTCGACTACCATTCAACCTTCATTTGGTAGCCACATGCTCACCTGTCGACCTCTTGTCGTTTGACCTCTTCGACATTTTTTTTATGCCTTTGCCATGTCAAACTTCCTCGACCTTCGACTTTGACTTTACCCGATCGAATAACATCGACCTTCGACTTGCTGTTGATCCACCTCGACTTCGACCTTCACTGTAAAGAATATAACAACCCAACAGAATGACTATATCCACTTAGTTTATTTTTCTTACAATAATGGATATCAAGCCTCATTAAAAATGAGTCCCTTTGAATCATTGTATGGTATAAAGTGTAAAACACTAGTGAGTTGGGATAACCCAACATACAAAGTTTTTATTGAGCCATATTTGTTGAAGGAAATGGAAGAACAAATGATAAAGATCATGCATAATTTAAAGGATTACTAGGATAGAAAGAAGAGTTTTGCAGACCAAAACATAGTTTTTAAATATTTTAAAGTGGGAGAACGTGTATTTTTAAAAGTGAAAGCGAAGAGAAGTTTTCTAAGATTAGGAAGTTTCCCAAAGTTGGCAGTAAGCTAATGTGAGCCTTTTGAAATCTTAGAGAAGAAAGGCCCAGTTGCAAACATGCTAGCATTGTCTGCATCCATGAGAGTGCATAATGTATTTCATGTTTTCTTATCAAAGAAATAGGTGCATGAACATAACCACGTAATTGATTGGATTGTGATCTAGGTGGAACATGAAGAATATTTCTAGGTGGTATTGGTACACATCTTGGACCAGAAAATCAAAGTGTTGAGGAAAAAAGAAAACATCATGGTAAAGGTTTATTGGACCTACTATGGTCATGAAGAAACTACATGGGAGCAAGAGGAGAATGTGCAAGAAGAATACCCACAAATTTTCGTCAATTTTGAAGAAAACAACATATAAGAATGCAAGACTCCATTTTGAGTAGCTACATTTATGAAACTACATCTCAGAGTCTTAGCCAACCTACACTGAGGGTTATAATAAAAGAATGGTACAACCCAATGAATCGAGAGCAGTGAAGCGGGTACATTCCTTGGGTTAATGGGTTGAGAGGAACACGAGATTATGGTTGGAAATGTTGTTGGAGTATAAAAAATGTAGAATTCTTATTTTTCTAAGTTTTATGATGTAAATTTGTACATGTATATCAACATAGTGTTGTGCACCGAGGATGGTGCACAATTGTAGGGGAGGGGGTGTTGTAACCCTTGAGATGTTTTTGGCTAGAAAACTGTTCCAAGGCATCCATAAGATTGATTTATTTTCTTAAGTTGATATGTCCTAAAATAGAGTATTTTTGTTGCTTTGTTGGGCATGTATTATTAGTCTTTCATTATTTAAAGATCAATATTGGAAGGAAATTTTTTCTATGTTTAAGACAATTAAAAGTTTTAAAAGAAAGAAAGAAGGAATAAAGGAAAACAAAATTGGACAATAAAGTAATGTAGCTTTGATAAATATTACTTAACTTTCAGATAAAAGAAATGATTAATGAATATGTGTCTAAACCAGAATAAAATTTAACAAAAAAGAATACTTTGTTTTTTTTTTTTTTTAAGTAAGAAGTGTAGTATATATTAAAAAAGCCTGCCAGAGGCAAAAAGATAGCAACCAGTTACATCCATAGTCTAGTTATGCTGATGGGCTGCCCCAACATAGGGGAAACTAGCCCATTCAACTACTTAGTCCTCAAGAGTTTGATAAAACATACTTAGCATTAAAGTCTGAAACTATAAGAGCAGCAACAGAAATTGACACGTAACCTAGATGCTTGCCACGTAGCCTGGCCAGGTGCCTTGGATGTCCTTGGGCCATGGTTCCTCTTCGATGATCGTTGTTCCATCCCACCATTGCACTTCGACCTTCGTGGTAGCATCGACGCTCGGATTGCTTCTCTCGGTGTCCTGTGTCTGAGGCTCGGCCCCGATCTCGCTGTCCTGTCTTTTCTTCCCATGCTCTTCTCCAATCTGCATCATATTAGCGTCGCTGTGGGAGGTGTGTCGTGTTCCTTCCTCTTATCCGCTCTGACGCCTCCAATGTCATCAACTGGTTCAAGCATGGAGGTCGCTCCTCCTGCGCCTGTATGGATAGCCGCCTGCAGAGAGGACAGGAGCCGGAGGAACAGTCCAATCTTCTCATTGTTTAGCTCTAAGCGGAACTATAAGTCCTCCACCCCCCGACAAAGTTCGAAGACTAAGCCCTGTAGGATGGCTAGTTTGTCTTTGAGTTGCTCGCCGTGGATGTCGTCCGTCGAGGAGTGATCCATATGAGGTCGATCACTCGAAGGGGGTGGGTTCTGGGCTGCAGAGGTACCAGGTGGAGCCGAGAGACTAGGGTGGGATGGTGCAGCCATTGGCAAAGAGTGAATGACGCGCAGGGCCAAGTTGAGTGAGTGAGGAATGAGCGCAAGGTGATGGGAGGATGGATGCGAGGGAGGTTGCACAGAGGGAGGAGTCATAGGTTGACGAGGCCTCCAGGGAGAGCCCCGTCGAGGCCTCCGTCTCAGCCTTGGCTTATGATTTGGCATGGTAGGTCTGATGCGGCGTGCAAAGATCCAGAGGTGAAGAAGAGTAGTCGGGTGGCTGCCTGCTCTAGCCCACGACGACCATAGCCTTGGGTGGGGGAGCGCCTTCAGCCACCAATTCAACCAGTGCTCCATACAAAGAGCCATAACCAGGCATAAATGCAGCAGCTCCATAACAAAGTTGATGGAGGGGAGAGGCTTAAATGCCCGAACGTTTGACATGAGAGGAATTAAATTCACAGGAGGGTGGCGGGTGGGGGCACGAGCCCGTCACATGGCTCCGTGCCCCGCTGGTGCTCTCCTCTTTCCTCCTCTCGCCCCATGTACTCCAATAACACCCCATCCGGGGAAATAATACTTTTTTTTTATTTAAAGAGGTATACTGAAATTTAAGAACAAGTCTTCTTAATAATCACAATTAACTTGAAGAAATTTGTATCTTTTAAAGATACCTTTGCAATTAATGATGGTAGATATTGTATTAAATTATCACAGTAATGGCACTAGAAACATTCAAGAGGAATTTAGAAGCATGAAAATAACATCAAGAAAAGGAACACATAGTCTGAAACATGAAAGTTTGAATCTTCAAAACTTGAATTTTTTTTATTAAATCTCTCTAGTGAGACCTCCAAAAATCTTCGTTACATTGATTTATTCTTCCCTTTTTATAATCCGTGGAAATTCATCTTATTCCCTAATTTTCCTAAATGTTGAACTTTCCTAAAAATGTGCAATGTTTCCATATTTGTCTCTTTAACATTTTTCTTGACAAAGATTTCTTAGGAAAAGAAACAACTACCCAAGAAATATCAATCAAGATCATGTTATTGATAAAAAATAACATTTCAATCGTAACATAGAAGCATCATCTTCTTGTTTTAATACATCGTTAAGACATCTAATATGAATTAATATTAATTTGATCTTTATAGAATATGTAATTGTTTCTTATAATTAATAATTATTCCTTCATTGCTTGATTAGATATGATGAGTGAATATCTCCTGATATGTCATGAATGAAGGTATATGTGTAATCATCTTAAAATGATTATTGATCTGCAATGATTCTATAATCTTAATTCTCTATAAGTGATAAGATTTTATGTATAACTAACTGGAGCTTATGTAGATGAAGGAGACTTCAACTGCTAGAATCTTGGTGAAATGATTGGAGTTGAAACATGATAACTGACATTTCATCTACCAAATATACGTTAACGAGGATGATAGGTTGGTCAAACTGGAGTAGTTGCACTCCTTATGTCTATAGAATTTGACCTTTCCCACGCCTTCATTTTTCTCATGTAACCTATCATACCTTGACAATTTTCAAATATTGAATCAAAATAAATTTAGTGAACATGCAGCGGGTTCTTATTTGATTACACTGTAACACCTCTATTTTCCCCAACTTGTAAATATAATTATATCTTGCCAAGAGACTATGGAAAGATCGGTTGTGTGTGGAACTCAGAAATGTTGAACCTTTTCTAAAGGATGTGATGTAGATATTTATGTAAAAAAGAAAATGATGAATAACTATTGAAGGGGATTTCCTATACAGAATATGATGTCATGAGAGGGAAACAGTGAGGAAATTTCCCTTGCCAATTTAATAGTCAAGAAAAACCCACATTGCCCATTTTTCTAGAATATTTAGTTAATGAAGGAAGTTGGTACTTGAACTACCAGCTTCCCACATTTACGAAAAACAATGGGTGTTGTACCAGAACTGACTTTCCTCAGAAGCATGGGAAGAAAAGTACCCATCTAGAGGATTTTGGGTTGACCCATGAATTGGGGGATTTGGCCCACAAAATATTGTTGTAGAAGGAAAGAAAAAATGATAAGGATCACAGGAATTGAAAGGAGGCACACATTTGGCTCTGGGAAGAAAATATGAGTGGAGAGGAGTGGGGGAAACTCCTTTGGTTCTAAGAAAATAGAGATAGGAGAAGAAACATGTTTTTTGGGTGCAAGAACCATTAGAAACTGTCTTCAAATTAGGCTGATAAATGGGGCTACAAACTTTTAGTGATCGGCTAAGAAATAATGAAGGAACTAAGAGGAAAGGGAATTGAGGGACTTTTGGAATGTGAAAGGCCTCCCTTCTGCTATGTATGACAACTATTGAATCTCTTTTTGGAAAGAAAAAACCCCTTGACTGGTGGATTGAAGACTTAGTTTGCTGAGTTCCTATAGGTGAATGAGAGTGGCCTTCATCTTGTCTCATATGATGAATACAATAATTACTCTCATGGCATCATACTATGGCTAGGGGGTGGCCAGTTGAGAAAATACCAAGAGAAGTTGTGCCTATGGTTGGGTGGAAAGTAATACACCCTTCAACAATTGTCAGTGATTCCTAAGTTTCAGATAAGTGTTTTATGTGCCTTCTATTGCCATGACAAGTTTTTTTGATATTATGAAATTCTTGTGTTAGTTATTTGAAGAATTGGTATTCTGTTAATAGTGGAAATTGTCACTCTGATTATTTGGCTGGCTCTAAAATTTGAAATAAGATATGGGTAAAACACATTCTATGTTGGTTTTCTACCTGCCTCTATTTGGAAACATAGGATGTTAGTAAATGTTTGTCACTCATAGTATGAAAAAAGTGTTGGATGGCCTATGATAGTTTCTTACGTGGACAAATCCCTAAGTTTTTAGTAAAATACTGAGCCACTAAAGAACTCACAGAACAACTGAGTACTAAGAACTACAATTGTTGACATGAACTTGAATACTGGTCATCTTCCCTTGGCTATTCTATTGGCCTGAGAAGTATGCTAGGCTTTAGAATTAGAGACAAGTTCATATCTCTATTTTGGACTTAATAGAATAAGAAAAATGTTGAATATAGCCATCGTACTTTAAAATAAATAATGAGCAAAGAAAGACAAATAAAATTCAAGTTTACTAATTTGAAATAAAAATGAAATTTGGAATCTAAAGCATGGTAATTAATTGAGTTCCATTGGACTTTGGTAAGAAAGAAATTTCTACCACGAATTACATAGCAAATTAATGTCCAAATGGGAAAGAATTAGAAATAGTAATTACTCCACAAAAATAGAAAAGAATTGCATGAAAGTGGGAAGATAGTGATTTCTGGTAAAACAATCACAATTTTAGCATGGAGATTTTCACCTCCAAGAAAAGTAATATTCTCGAAAAATAATTAAACAAATAAAAATTGCCCGAATTTATATATGTATCTATATATCTATATGTTTTCTGGGAAAATTTGAATGAATGGTAAAGACTGGTAATCACTGGTAAATTCCAAAGTTACTAGTTAAATATTTTAATAGTTTGGATAATAAACTGAGAAAGGATATATTAAAAATATGTTAATTACCAGTCGGGTGCATGAGAAATGGGAAGTTTGGAATTTATTTCTCTTCTGTGAAAAGGATTAAACCATTTGAAGTCTTCCTAGCTTTAATATTTATGCCTTGCATAGGCCACACTACATTTTTGGAAGAGCTCTGGCATATATACTTCTTTATTTATTAACGGCTTGGAAAATATACCTTCATGTATCCTTTTCAACGTGAAATTGTTTATATAAATATTTATAAATATTAATACCAAACAATCCTTTCTTTCAAAGTATAGAGAAAGGAACAAATGTTTGGAATGCGATGGCCAATGGGATTCAAAACATTACCCTATTAATTATTCATATTAAGACCCTTTTCGAAGTTGAGTCATCAAAGTAAAGGGAAGGGATCGATTCAATAAAGTTTGAAGCTCTTGGAGCGACAACATATGTGCTATACAGTTTTAATTATATTAGTGTTGACAAATTTTCTTTCGTAATTGGTTGTTGGAAAACAAGAGGAGAACACATGATTTAAGCTCTGAAGGCTTTAGAGTACGCGAGCCTAAGGATTATAAAGTCACGCATACATTTCATAATATTAAAATTTTCTCCACTCTAATTGGTTGTCAGATAGATGAGAAGTGAGCACGTGAAGAAGGTATGAAATACCTAAGATTTAATTATAAGGTTAAATATTATAATATTATATATAAACTCCTTTTCCTTCGGAGCCTGGTTGTCGGAGTTATGAAAAAGGAGTGAATGATCGAAGTGTGAAGAGTTGGAGAATGATGACCTTAGTATTATATGTTCATATGTATATTTTAATAATAAAACACTTTGTTTTTTCGGAGTTTAACTGTTGGATAAATTAAATGGGCACATGCGAATGGAGTATGATAATTTGGAGTGCAAGAGATTGAGATATTATAATATTGAATACCACATAATCTCCATTCCCTTTCCATGTATTTATATATATTAATACTAAGATCTCTTTTAAAAACATATTTGTTGGAGAAAAGAGGAGGGAATGCACAAATGTTGCAAGGTATGCTCAGGGTTCAAAACCCCCACTTGTTTTATTAATAATATAATAAAATATGTTATATTGCAACTTGGGAACTTTGCAATAAAGCTAAGTACATTTTAATATGATTTGGGTGCTTTACAATGCAATTAATTATATTATGATTTAAATAATAAATTGCATTATAAGGTGTTTATAACCTGGATAATTAAATTAACACTAAACCATTCCTAAGGGAAAGAGAGATAAAGTAAATCCTCATTAATTATCCAGCCAATATATTAGGATGAGTAAAAATGTATTTACGAGGGTATTTAATTAATGAAGACTAATGAGGATTAAATAATTGAATACCGAGGAGTGGTATATTAAGAAAATATTGATTAAGTAATTTAATCGGTTCATAAGAAATGAAAAAGTGTCAATCTTTGGTCGAGCGAGCCTTTGTACCTATGATGATGTGGCACATCATAATGGGTCCACATGTCAAGTGGATGTTGAGCCATGTGTCACGACATGAGACAACTACACGAAGGCAGTAATGATTGTTGAGATCAATTCCTGCTTCCAAAATTTCCCTTCTTTTTCTATTTTTCCAACATCTTTTTTTTCCATTTCTTTTCCCTCTTCTATACCTACCCTTATTCCCCTTTTTCATTTTTCCTTCTTTTATCCCTTTCTAGTTACCATACTTAGTCGCATTTCAAAAATCACAGGTTCGCGGGTAGGTGGATTCCCGGGTCTTCATCCCCATCCATGTTCCTATGTCATGAGTCTGACCGACTGCCTTGTTATAATATACTAAATCATTTTTCAACTTCACGGGTTCAAGCCTTCATCTTCCAAGTTTCGTGATCTCCACTTTACACCAAAAATGCCCGTTATCTATATTATCACCATCAGACTTGTCATGGGTATCAAGCCCCTACGTATTTCATTTCTCCTGTATCCAAGTCCGATCGAACTCTTTGCAACACTTAGCTTATTTTTGATTGCTCATAACCGCAGGTTCGCGGGTTCCCAGGTTGGCGGGTTCACAAAAGGCTCCATATTCAAAATTTCTCTTGTCCGTCTCTGCCATCTTCTTGATTTTCCCGATATGCATTAAGTGTGGTTTAATGCTAATACTTGATCATGTAGGCTCCAAAAGATTGTCATTAATAAGTGAAGGGCTCAAGGATATTTTCATTAAATTGCATTAAAGAACGATTTTACAAAGGTTATATTATTTTCATCTCTCCGAAAGGATTCATTTCAAGTCATTATCCAGTTGAAATAACACTCTCGTCAACCTATGGTAGTAATAGGTAGAAAATAGTTCTGTGGTTATACTTTGAATATTTTAGGTCGCTAAGACCGAAAATTTTAGTGGTCCAGAGTGTTAGCATTAGAAATCACCTCTAGATTGTAGCAAAGGTAAGATCAATACCCATTAGTTTGTATGTCACAATGAATAAATTTAAAGGGGGTCTAATGAACACAGACTCAAGATTATATCACTTTAACTCAGAAAACTGGGCTGGTATGCATAAGCAAATGAGGTCTTGATCTAACTTCAGTAAGTAAGTTGTAGTAAGGGTGAATAAGGGGAAGAACTTGAGGAGAATGAATAGGTTTGCTATGGACATCTGGTCTTCCAGCAGCCTAAGGAGTAAAAAATCAGAACAAGATCCTCTTGTATTCAAAGTTTTAAGGAACCGAATGAGATTATCACTGAACTAAAATAAAAAATACATCACAATTCAATAACAACAACTCGACTGGATCATCCATGCCCGAGTCATTCAGTGTTGGAGGGAAAATACAACACAAGAGACTGATTAAAACTGGTCGCGATGTCCCTGTGATCAAACCTACATCACAAAGACATAACTACCCTCAACTGGATCATCCATGCATGAGTGTTCTAACACAACTCTTATAGAGAGATGAAAGAAAACTGTCTTACATTAAACAAGAAGTCTCAAATATAGATACATAACCAGAAGAACCAAAGCTTCATTAAAACTTTACAATATGGGAGTGTAGCTCAACCATCGACCATAACAAAATATCAAACCTGAGTATTTATACTCAAACAACTCGACACCACCAAGAGTGTGACCTGGCTACTACAATCAAAGATTTGCATATGCATCTTCTTCTATTAGTTTGCACTTGCATTATTCTATCAGATGCGATCTCATATTAGTGTGTGATTTGTAGGAGAATCTGTTGACAGGGGAACTTTGGGCTGACAGTCTACCTCCAAAGCCAGTCCTTCCATGCTTTCCATTTATGGGATGAGACAAGGTTTCAACAACCTCCCCCATTTTCATTAACTACTTTCATCGGGATCAGAACGAGGCCTGACACTCATGAATGATCCAAGGGATGTTCATGACTTCTTTAAGTCAATCTCAGTGCCTCGAGACCATGCAAATCTTGTTCTCTGAACAATACAGGCGCTCTTGGCATTTGGTGAAACTCCTCTTCATCGCTCCATGTGACCTCGGGCCATGACCTCATGCTTATCCCATATGAAATTTCAGTATTTCAAATTTTGGAAGCCTTCACTCCACTCGATCCCAAATCTCCCGATGCTCGAACCAGAGAAATGGCCCATCTAGATCGATGGTTGGACTTACTTTAAATATGACAGACATGATCATCTTCTTGAATAATATTAGCCACCCGTCATTCAATAGGTGTTTACCTTTCTTTATGGCCCTGCTTTCAATGTGACCACGGGCTGTGATCATGGGCCCAATTCCCAGGCGCTTTGCGATTTTGCGTTTCGTGAACTTGCATCACGCTCCATGCTAAAACCTATGAGTCACAAAATCACGATCTCTCGGATCAAGTGCCACGCTTCCCTTTGAATCGAATGGTCCAGATGAATATCGACATTTCGAGACCTCGAGATGTCGGGACTTGACATTTCGGGACTCAGGAAATCTGCGCACTCCTTACTTTGGTTTTCCCAAAATGAATTTCTCTGCAGTTTGGATCTCATGCCACACATATTGCTAGATCGGATGGCTCCTGCTGATTTTAGATTTCGGGGATTCATAGATTTTACAAATAACTTCAACAACGTTCCAAACTCCTGATTCCCGTGGTTATTATTCGTTGTTGATCTCTGAACTTTGAAATGAAATTTCCTCTACCAAACTGAACTTGCTCACTCACTTGATTCAAGTCCATATCAGACCACTCTAAGTGATGTGCTTGCACTTATGGCTGCAAATTCTGTAAACAAATACCTGGATGACTGGCTAAGGGCTCGGGAAAGAAAAAGGATTAGTGACAAAGGTAGAGAGGGAAGTGATCAACCTTAGAGAAAACATAAAATCTTAGGGCTGAGACTTCTCAGGAAAAACAACAAGAAAAACAAGTCCCTCAAATGGATGAAGGAAAACAGAAGAAAAACTTCAAGCCGAAAGGGAAAATACTTAAGATTGGGTCTACAAAATGGAGAGAGACAGGGAAAAATTATAGACTTAGGCAGAAACCACAAACCCACAAGACTCTGAGAAGATTATGTGATAACATTTGGCTCCATAGGGGATGGCATGCTCCTTGCGAGCTGCCAAGAACAAGTAGTTCCAATGCCTTAGTATTGAGTTATGCAGTCTCCTATTGAAAATGGAAAACTAAATATCAAAATTAGAAAATAATGGTATTTACAGTGGTGGAACGCCGGTCATGGCCTAAACAAAATATTTCTTTAAGAAATGCCCATTTACAGGGCCACCAAAAATTTTAGATCCCTCCAAACTATGCAACCTGTAAGTATTGTTTCGAAATACCTCAGAGATTTTGAAGGGCCTAATCCATAGGGCTTCGAATTTACCATGCTTGCCTTTGTCCTGTTTGGGTGCATCCCATTTGAGTACTAGATCTCCGAGATGGAAATCCTCTTTTCTTACTTTCTTGTCAAAAGCTTTCTTGATCTTCTGTTGATTTTCATATTCTTTGTCCAATATCTTCTCCCTAGTCTGCTACACTTCACCAACTGCAGTATTCTCCTAACCATGTCATCAAGTTCTCCTTGGTAGTCCTGGAAGAGTTTTTTCACTGGCAAGGTGAGCTGAGAAGGAAATATGGCCTCAAATTCATACACAAGCTGAAAAGGAGAGACACCAAGGGATCTCTTTGTTGTCACCCTGTCAGCCCACAGAGCAAATTTGAGCTTTGAATCCCATGCTTTCTTGTTGTCCTCTAACAGTCTTTTGATGATCTTTATCAGGATTTTGTTAGAGGACTCTACCAGTCCATTCCCTTGGGGGTAGTAAGGAGTTGAGTGAATCAATGCAATCATGAACTTCTCACAAAACTTGATTAATGGCTCGAACTTGAAGGATGTAGCGTTATCGGTGACAAACCTTTTTGGACAACCAAACCTTTCCATAAAACCCTCAAGAAATCCAATGGTCACCTTGTGAGAAGCACTCCCTGTGGGGATAACTTCTACCCATTTGGTGAAATAATCTATGGCATTCATGATCCACCTATGTTGACCACTTGAAGCAAGATGAATTTCCCCAATGAAGTCCAAACCCCATTGCTGAAAGGGTCTTGAAGCTACCACAGGCTTTAGTGGAAAAGACTTGAGCTGCTGCTTCCCAGAGAATTTCTAACATTTAACACAAGACCTAATCTTTGCATAGACATCAGTGAATAGAGTAGGCCAAAAATACCCATCCCTAAGAATTTTATAGGCAATAGTTCTCCAGAAATGATGTCCCCCACATAGGTTGTCGTGAAAATCAAACATAATATTTTGGGCTTCATGTGGGTCTAAACATCTCAGAAGTACTCCTAGGGGGTATTTCCAATACAAGACTTGATTGATAAGGCAATATTTAATTTCTTTAATCTTTAGACTTCTTGCCCTGCTTTTCCCTATTCCATCAGGAGGCCTTAACTCCTGTAGAAAATATATAATGTCTTTGTACCAAGTACATTCTACCAATGGAGGGCTGCCCCGATAATTTTTATCAGCAAACTCAACTTGATGATTTTCTAAGCAAGTGTTGATGAAGTTCACTCCCAAATCTTTGCAATTAGACTTTGCCAGTAACTTGGATAAACCTTGGCCTTTAATTAGTTTGGTGGGATTTATTTCCAGATCAAATTCAAGGATTTTGGGAATCCACTTGCTCCTTCTCCCGTTTATGTTAGGATGAATGAGAATGTCCTTCACAGAGGCTGAAGGAACATATGCAATAACTTTTGAATGAAGAACATAGACTCTGAAAGCCTTGAGTCATTTTACCAAAACATAGGCATGTTTCTCCATGATGTCATATTTTATCTCTGCATCCCTCAGTGCCCTACTAAAAAAAGAAATGGGCTGCTCCAACCCTTCGACATTCTTTTGCAATAAACGAACTGCCACCATGGCAACAGAAGCAAAGGAAAAAATCAGAAAATCCTTGGAATAATTGGGACTGATAAGCATAGGTTCCTCAGTCAATGCCTTCTTAATTTGGTTGAAGGATTCTCTAGACTCAACGGTCCATTTTATTTCATTCCACTTCCTAAGCATGGCTGTGATATGCTTCACCAATTCAGTGAAATTCGAAACAAACCTTCTTAAAAAATTAATTTTGCCCAAGAAGGATTGAACTTCCTTCTTGGATCTCAGAAGTGACAAGGTTTGAATATCTTCTACCCTGCTTGAATCAATTCTGACCCCCTCAGCTAATACTATGTTCCCCAATAATCTTCCCTTTTGCATGGAAAACAATGACTTCTTGGGATTCAGGGAGAGATCAAACATTCTACATTTTAGGGAGACCCTTCTTAGATGATGGCAATTTTCTTTATCAGACCTGGAAAAAACGGTAATGTCATTCAGGTAGATGACCAAAAAATTATCCCTTTCTCCAATGAAGGCCATGTCCATGGCTCGCTGAAAGGTTGCCCCTGCATTCATCAATCCAAAGGGAATTTTGTCATACATGAATGTGCCCCAAGGAGTGGTGAAGGTTGTATTTTCTCTGTCTTCAGGAAGGACAAATATTTGATTGTATCCAAAAAATCCGTCAATCATGGAAATCCTGGATGCACCTATCACCTTCTACAATATGTGTTCCATCTTTGGCAAAGGGTAATTGTCTTTCTTAGAGATTCTATTTAGGTTCCTGAAATCGACACACAGTTTGATTTCTCCTTTATTCTTTCTTATTGGGACTAGTTTGGCTACCCATTCAGAATATATCAAAGGGACAATGATCTGGGTGTCCAACAACTTCTTTACCTCCCTTTCCATAATAGGCAACATCATAGGATTTATTTGTCTTAATTTCTACCTAAATGGTTTGGCCTCCTCTTTCAATGGGATCTTATGCTCAATGACACTTGTATCATATGTTCTGAGGTCTTCATAGGTCTAGGAAAACACATCAACAAATTCCTTTAATAGCTTAGCATACTCAACCCGTTGTTCCTTCGGCAGGCTGTTTGACAACTTGACCAATTTTGGATCCTTCTTTGTACCAATATTGTAATCATCTACATCAACATCATCATTTGAAACTTTACCCTTAATTGCCACATCATTTATATCAAATAGTATTTCCAAAGGAACTAGTCCCTTTAGGATATGATTGCTGGGCAATTGAACAATATGATGGTTAGAAATTTTGTTAAGAAAAACATCAGCATGGGGATCTATTTCAGAATTAGGGTTTTGATCAATGTGTAATGCAGAAAACTCAACAGTCTCCAAGAATCTTTTGATTTCAAGATCATCCTCAAACACTTTCCAATGCTTGACGCTGTCAGGTATAGAGGGTCTATATTTCACTTCTACATCATACCTGAGTTGAGGTGGCAGAGGGACTCTGAAATTACTTGCTGAAAAAACCAGAGAATCAACCATGACATTTTCTTCTCTTGGAACAAATGAGATGTTGAAATCTAAGAAAAACCTGTCGACCAGATTCCACACTTCATTTCTATACGATCTCAGCCTAGGGTGCTTATCTTGATAAATATTTCTGATCTAATGGACAATTAACTTAGCATCCCCAAACACTAATATCTCTTTAATCCCCATGTATTTTGAATCCCTCAAACCCAAAACAAGAGCTTCATACTCTACCACATTATTGGTAGTTTCAAATTCTAACTTGTATGACATAGATATACTTTCTTTAGTAGGTGAAACAAAGACCACTCCAACACCAACACCTTCTCTAGAAGAGGCTCCATCAAATAACATTTTCAAAATAGAGGTAATCAGAGGTGAATCTTCACAAAGGGTAAGGGAATTCTTTTTGATTTCGAGAGGGGGTTTAGGGGCATCGGTGAGTTGCAACAAGATGGATCCCAAATCAGTATCAAGTGAAAATATAGGATGGTTGGTAGGGTTTGCTTCATCACTGATAATGTAGGCCAACTGAGCTTCTCTATACAATATTCTATGAGCCCCTCCAAACACAGGAATGGTAGCATATGTGAGGTCCATATGCAATGTTCCCCCAAGTATTTTTATCCAATATCTTGAAAATAACATACCAAACTTGGGGGGGTCATCGACCACCATGATATCCATGACCACACTCTTCATGGGAAACTAAAACAAGGCCACAACCATATCTTTGATTACCCCAAGACATTTCACCTTCCTAGAGTCAAACAAATATAATTCATGATAAGCCTTTGTGATTTCTAATCCAAGTTCATCCATGACAATTTTGGGCATGAGATTATGAGATGCCCCCGAGTCCATCAAACAATTATGCAACACATTGTCATGTATGTTCAGAGATGTATAGAACGGAGGGGATGAATCATCTCTATATTCTACCATAGGACCTAATATGACTACAGGCTTTTCATCTTGGATGTTTACTAAGTCTGTGGAATGACAAGATGGCTCGGGTTGCAACATCTTAGAGAGGGATTTTTTTAAATCTTCGTGCTTGACTAGCTATGAAAGGGGTACAGGGATCCTGATCTTTTGAATTTCATGCTCAAATTTAAAATAGGAGGGGGGCTTCATAATTTCTCTCACTTATGGGACAGGGCCTTTGGCTATTAGTGAGGGGTTATGTGTTTTCTTTTCCTTGTTGTTGTTTACTGCACCTTTTACATGCTTCTCTGCTGTGGAAGGCTAATCAGGGATGTCAGAATTCACCTCTTTCTTTTTAGACCCGAGGTTGTATTTGTTGGGATTACTATTGGTCTTCTCCCCTTTACTCAGCTCATTTATTTGGTTGTCCATGAGGGACTCCTTGTAAGCAGATTGGGTTAAATGGGGAAATGGAGAGATGTCTCCAAGACAATGGATCTCAGGATCAATCTTTTCTTCCTCTCCTTCTTAATCAACAACAAGGTTATTTTGGAGGGGCGTTTGGATTTTCTGATTATCACTATCTTGGCTTTGAGGCTCTCTTGGAAGTATCTGAGAGGAATTATTTGGTATTTTTAAGTTACCTCTGTTATCATCATTTTGGGTACTCTTATAACCTTGCTTCCTCTCAAACTTCATCTTCTCCATCTCAATAGAAAGAGATTTTACCAGCTTGGTCAATTCATCTACTTGAGGGTGAGAAGCAGAGTGTAACATCCTCGATCACCCATGGCCAGGCCATGCTACATGAGAGAACACTTTCTTTCTCTCACTGCGGAACATACCGTAACATACCCAACATTCAACTAAGCTATGCCACATAATTTTTTTGAACTGCATGCATTTAAAACATAAACACACAGCCCTCTTGCGAAAGATTTATATATAAAACGTAACAGACAAATACATTACGTAAATTCATGAATTCATACTAAAATAAAAGTAAACATAGACATGTAGCATATACAGGAAATACCCATAAACATACAGACAGTTATAACCACGCATATGATAACCCATAAGAATAAATGCATAAATAACAATGCAGCATGTAAATTTATCACACAGTTGACACTTATCTTGGTAAGAATATCACCACCTACATGTAGACCTTCCACGAACCTCCTACCCTTAGACCACACTACTCATCACTCTCAATAGTGGTTCACCCCCGAGATGGAACTAAACTCCACCTAGGTAAAGTGATTCCTAACTAGGCTAATGGCTCATGGACAACAGTAAATTCTCTATCATAGGTGCTAATCAACTAACAGCCTATAGTCCCTCATTCCCCACATGCCTGTCCCACCCAGGAAGTGTGCCCCTTCTCTTCTCAACAATCCTTTGGATGCCCCACTTCCTTTTTGGGCTTCAACAACATGCTAGACATGAAGTCTTAGGGTCCTATAGATGTAGTTTAGCACCTTCAAGAAAACAATTCCCAGCAATTGTCTCACCCAGATAGAAATTTCTCACAGGCCTGACAACCCACCTCTTCAATATCCCATGGACCTGACAACCTACTTCTTCAAACCAGCTCCCAAGCTAACCAACTACACAGACCTGTATGGCTATGGATACAAGTTTAGGTATAGTGACATGAAGGTACGAAGGATAACTCAATAGTGTGAATGGCCATGGAATAATGGCTGAATGAATGACTGGATGATGGAAGGTATGATGGAAAGAATGGATGAATCCCCCCCAAAATGAACTAATTCCCAACAATATGTATGCATGTCCCCAACTTGACACTTGTCATGTGGGGAGCTACTTTGGCCCACTAGTCCCCAACTTTAGAACTTAGGATAAAATAATTATCTATACTTTATGATTTAAGAAATATTAATATAATATTCATTTTTGGCTTAAGCTCCCTAGCTTATCCCTTTTCCTTAACTTTTGGCCCTCCCTTTCCCTAAATAGTGGAGTTTAGTCCCCCATCTCTTTTATCGTGGTCAGTCTACGCGCAGCGACATATTTTATATTAATTATTGGACATGTTATCACCCCATAAATTATGGGAATCATCTGATGACTTGGATATTATCTGTCTCTAGTATTTTGTTGACAAATGATTTTTCATTCTGCAAATAATTTGAAGAAAAGAAGAAAAAAAAAGAAAAAGAAAAGAAAAAGAAGAAAAAAGAAAAGAAAAAGAAAAGAGGGCATAAAAGAATTAAAAGAAAAAGCCCCATGCAGTAATAGTAACTTGGCCATACCTTCCAAACATGGCCAAGTTCTTTTTAAATTTAATGTTGATAGGTTAGTGAATAAATCTGACCAGACTGTCTAATCCTGGTTAGATAGCCCTTAGGTTAGATCAGTGAACAAATCTAACCAGACTGTCTAATCCTGGGAAGATATCCCTTAGGTTAGATTAGTGAATAAATCTGACCAGACTGTCTAATCCTGGTCAGATATCCCTTAGGTAGAGTAATTTCTTAACCCAACAGTTTAATCTGGGTTAATAGTCCTAGGAAGATAGGTTAGCATGTAGGTTAGCTGCCTCATTTG
>SNQJ01S0012046.1:105652-160981 GCA_010110895.2 Picea sitchensis | reverse complement strand
AATGACAAACTGATGACACTCCCGGATTACAAGAAGAGACTGGCTGAAGTGGCTAAGGATAGTTCAAAGTTTGCAGGGATACAAGGGAGCATCACTGGCAAAGCATTCATGGATTCCCTGCAATTGGACATTAGTATCCAACACGAGATTCGATACATATTCCTCATTAAGCCCACATTTGCTAAGTATACAGACATGGATGAAGTGTATCAGAGGCTACTCAAAGTCACAGTGCCAAGTCATCTCAGATGGGAAGAACTTTGTGATCTACTAGACTAGTAGATGAGCTGTCCCAATCCAGTCAGTTGTCCAATCAGAAGAGGTTGCGCAGGAACCTCGCCAACGGCCTACCCCAGAAATTCCGCATGCAGTTGTACCGAGTCATCAAGCAGTTTTGATTAGTTAAAGTAGTTAGACTAAAAATAGACTGAGCATGTCCTGATCAGTTATGACAGGAACGTTTGTATTTTGACATTATAAATACTTCACTTTTGGAAGTATTGGGGGTTGTTGATTCACACACCCTATCGCTATCAAACTGTACTATTTTTGAAGAGATATGCCATTAATAAAGAGGAGGCACTTTTACAGGATTCTTGCGTGTGTTCACTGGTGATGTTAATTTTCTAAGTTGAATGTTTTTCTTTCTCTGTAATCATTTTGTTTTCTGGAACTAATCTTTAAGAGTAATGTAATGTTGCAGGATTTATCTTGGATACCTTGTTTCTGATTCTAAAGATTTTAATGTTTATCCTCTGATATCTTTGATTAAGAAATTCTTAACTTCTTGTTAGTTGAAGTTATCTTTCTTATCTTTTCTTCTGTCCATCATTTAAATTACTAAAAGATCTAGTGAGTATATTATCTCACCCTGTGAAAGTCTTCTTTTGGCATTTCTGGTTGTATCTCATATCTAATTAAACACATACCCCATAGCCCAATGGATGTGTAGACTATCTCAACCAATTTAAAAACTCTTTGATGACAAAACCTACAGTTTCTTTACCTAGCCTAATATCTGAATTAAAAACAAAGCTAAATCATATAGAGAGATCCCTCTCTGAAGCTGGGAGGGCTAGATACGAGCTTTAAAAGCGGTTGGATAAAGTTACCTTTGTAGATTTCTTCTTTTTCAACCTCTAGGAAATTTACCAAGTGCTAACAGGACATATACAAAAATAGGTGCATTGGCCTTTAACATCTAGGCTCTCTGGCCTAATACAAACATAAGCCTCCTGGCTTATATTAACTAGTTCACCAGCCTATAAAACAAAACATATACACAAAGGCTCTATGGCCTCAATATAGCGCACACTTAAGATGCTGCGTGCGGTATCCTAGAATGTGCCCATTTCATCATTTTACTGCGCAGTACATGCGCGCACTACACCATGGAATATGCATGTCAAAAATATATAAAACAACTCACCAACTTAAGTACATTATTACATTTTAATTTGGGTTCGACCTAGAGATATTACAATCCCCTCCCCTTATTTATGCACTGTCCTCAGTGCATTATATACCATGTACCATTCCAATTCTCTAAAATTTCCAATCTTTAGCTATTGAAATTTTGTTATGCATTTGGTGCTCTACTTTCCAGCACCAATTTCGGTACTCATACTGCAACCAGAAATCAATTGCTCTATTCAATAGAGTTGCTTTAGGAATAATTCATCTCATTGTTCCTTATTACATGCTTCAATTAAACCTCATTGAAACAACAATTGGTTGTAAATCCATGACGTTATAGCCAACCTTATATCTCACTGCTGATAAACTATCAGTAGTGTACCACTTTCGAGCATGGCTATGACTCCTTCAGGGCAATGGATTCCTAAGATAACCATGACCCACTATCAATATCAACATAGTCTGGGCCAAGTTACCCACCTTAGAAACACTCCAACCAACGGTCTCTCTTCCCCACATGCCTGTACAACCCAAGGTAGTATGCACCTTCACTGTCCAATAGTTCATCGGCTGCTCAACTTCCCTTCCAGGGCTCCAACACAGGCCAGACAGGAAGTCTCAGTGCATCGTGGCTCCAGGAGTTCCAACTTTAATAATTATCATCTCATCTGCATCATAAACATGTATTTATCATGAGAGAGAATTATAAAAATTCCATTTTAGAAATCAAATTAATTTCATAATGAATTTGACTTTTCTCAAAATATGAAATTCTATTTCATAATTTTTCATTGTTGTTGCAATAATAAGATGTAGTTTTCCTTATGTATTTCAGCAAGCACCATGCTAAATACCATTTTTCCTGCAATAATCATATATTGCATACAACCAACAGATTGTCAGTATTTTCTGTACATCATAATTCAACCTGTACATCACCTTATGCAATGATCTTAGAATTGCCTGCACCTAGCAATTCAATCACAATTACCAAACCATTTTATTAGATAGAATGACTCATCATTCTATGTTTATTCATGTTCACAATTAATAATAGTAAGTTCATTATTTCAATTTTCTGAACATAAACTTTTCTATAGTCACTATTACTGTGACTACCTGACTTGCAGCTTTCCTGTGCAATGTCTAACAGTTCCTAAAATGTTCTCAACTCCATGAGCTAGCAACATTTCAGCCATTGACATAATTAATTCCATTCAAGAACACATATACATGCACTCACAAAAATGCATTCAACAAATGCATTTAAGTATACAATTTTATCATGTATGAGTGCAACTCTACCACTTACTAGACATGAGTACAACTCTCAATGCCTATTTATTCAATGCACCCTTGTATTGATTTTCCAAATGATCTTTATCTAATTCATGTATCTCACCATTCATAAATTGGAAATCTAGCTAATATCTTGACACATCTCCACACACTTCCCATTGTCTTCCCAATTACTTGGATGCCTTCCTTTTCGACCTGAACACTACACTAAGAATACAATTGTGTGGTGTTTATTAGTGTTAGCAAAAAGGTTGCAGACCAAGTTTTATTTAAAGGTAGGAATCTCATTGGGTATTTGTGTGGAACATAACCTTTCTATATCCATACCTTGCCATATCCAACCATGTCCTGGTCTCATACATGACTAGATTTCCTATCATCATTCCTATAACAAGTTCTTATCTTTTATTTTCTTTGGTTATTGTCTCATAACCAAATTAACATGACCTTGTACTATGTCAGTGTGTGCATATAAAAGCTAAAAGCTTTGATAACTATAACAGGCCTTAGCCTTTACCACACCTAGTGGTAACTTAAGCCTGCCAATGCACTCAAACAATACCATACATTGTATTATAAAATTCAATTTGGGGAATTCTTACCTGAATTTCCCTTTGACAATTATGCAACATAATTTCAAAAGAGAAATACTTACCTGCATGGCTGCCATTAAATGAATTTAATGCTACCTGATTAGTTGATGGCAATAGAATCTCTCGTGCCTCTTTATCAGTCTTAAAATCAACATTCCATCCTTTTGTTGCTTCCTTCCATATGCAACAACATTATCAGCAACACTTGCAAACATGCAAGCATTCTCACTCTATGGCTGTCCCAACAAGCCATAAAATACTTGCTGCTACAGAAATTGCAACAATTTCTTTCTCCCTGTATCACCTATCCTTGTTTATCCCAGAAGTCTTCAATTCTTCCGGATTCCTGAATCTTCAGGTGCTCTTCACTGTAAACACTGTGCATGATTATTTTTTATCTGAGCACATTCTAGCCAAATAACTCTTGGTTGCCTCTGTCTTTTCATCCATATATTAAACTGATATTAACCTTCAACTTTTATTTATTTCCTGGATCCATCTATCCCAACTCATACTTGGATGAATTATAATTCCAATCATGTTGTCTTATAGACTTCAGATCTACAACATCCATTTATTTTTTGGACTGAACTACTTTAGCTCTTTCCGGACTGAATACTTTAGTATTTGCATTTTCTTGCATCCTTCTCTTCTCCTTGCCAACTAGCCTCAAACTTGCCTTGCATAGCCAATCTCTTAGCATACTGTAAGGATGCACATATGCCTCCTACTCTAGTTGCATAGAATTAATTAAAGGCACTTAATACTACTTTTAATTTACCAACAAAATTTTAAGTGATACTTCCACTCCCTAGAAATTTCACTCATGACTCTAGGCCACTTGAGATGGATTCTTCTTAGGCACCATCTCTTTTTCATTCAAAACCATGCATAGAACCATTTTCTTCTTCATGGTTCTTTACTGACTCTCTATAGAGATTCATTTCACCTTTAAGTCCTTCTTGGCTTTGAAATCTCCATGCTATTGTGGAAATATCTTCAATACCTTTGGAATGCATCAACAAGCCTCTATTAATCTTGATTTCCCTCTTGGAGTGTTTTCCTGCATTCCCATTTGCTTGACATCTACCTCATGAATTCTTCTTCCATAAACCTAGCATGTTCATGGACCTGCAACTACATATTATGTTGATGTTAATTTTCAACATTCTACTATTATTTGGATTCCTCTGATCCAAATCCTACATGACCCAATTATATTTCCAGTCATGTTTTATGAGTAACCTTGTATAGTTAACACCAAATTCCTCTTTGAGGTACTTGATTGATCCCTTCCTTATCTGATCATATCGACACTTGGATTTGCTTGCTGGCTATTACTTTCCCCTGTCTTGACTAATCTAATTTCAACCTGCCTTGCACAATCCACTTCTATCATGCCATATTGATTCCCTTCATACCATGCTTCCACTACGCACTCTAATAAACATAAGGGATTCATTAATCTATAATTTCATAGCTAATCGTTGGATATGATGCACTCTTTATCCATATATGCATTAAGCCTCTTTCTTTATCTGATTTCTATCATTCTTATAGTCAATTTATTTTATAATAGACCTGACTCCAATGCCTTGCTTAATTTGTATATTGGTTTCTTTAGGAGTCTTCACTAATTCATTCACTACATGATCTATCCCTCTTCCCATATTCCATTGAATACTTGACTAACATGAGTGAACTTCTTGTAGTGGCTTCCCAAGACTTTATGGCTGCACCCAGATTCATACCTTAACATTTTGTAGTCTTGGATTTTGATCATCTTATGAAAGATTTTTGTCATAGCACTCTTTCTCTAAGTACCTCTGCTTATTTTTAACTAAAATCCAACATTATCCCCTCTTAAGAACTAAATTTTTGGACTCTGCAAAAATGTGCATCCAACTAAATTTGTTATGCTAAAATAATTTAACAAATTTATGAAATTATGTACCATTATGTTCCAATAATGCATAAGAATTCTTCTTATGATCTCTTGTGAAAATTACTGCCCAAATCAATTTTCTGGGTGAATAATTAGACTCATATATCCAATACCTTTCCAATTCCTTCTCCCATGCTCAATTCTGAGTCTTGAGCAGAAAGTTATGGTTATTTGAAAATTGCCCAATAGTTTTTATGTTCACACTTCAACTTGGCACAACTCTGCGATGTAATTATGCATTTTTGCACCTACTCCAATGAATTTTTCATATGATCTCAACTGGTATTCTTCATATACATAATATGGGTACTTTTTCCAAGTTTCACCTTTTTCTGGGTTCCGAGCTGCTAGTTACAGCCTGCTGAAGTTCTAGGCCAATTTGTGTTCTTGGTCTGGAATGCTACAGGTACTTTCTTTGACATATTAAACACTTTTAGCATGCCCAAAAATTTAATTCAGCTCTGGGAATGTCTTCTATGTTTCAATAGATTTCCATTTACTACTCCTGCACCTCAATCGGATTCCAGAGGAGAAAGTTATGGCTCTTTGAAGCTAGATGGGTCTTAAAATTTACCCTCCACTGTTTATGCTGTAACTTTCTCATAAAAGCTCCATTTGACAAACGGTTTACACCATTAGAAAGGTCTCTCTAAGATATTTTATTTGAGCTATAGTGACATAGTGTAACTTCAGTACACCTCTATCTCATGGTTTTTGATTTGCTAAAAACGCTCTTAAGGGCCTAAAAAACGCATTGCAAAAAGGTGATGTTCAAATGTTATAAAACATCATAGAAAATCATTGGTTTTCTATTGTTATTCATCCTCCAAACGACTCCACGTGCACAAATTTCAACCTGTAACCCATATTTACCATGTGCAAAAACAACACAAGGTAATTCATGCCTCGTGCACTTTAAAAGCACCGTGTATCACTTCTCTGTCTCGCCAATAGCTTGCACGCACTACTTTTATGTTGCGCTCCAATATCCACCTTGCGCAGTTTTTGTACCATACACTGATATTCCACGTGCATTTCACTCGACACACTATACCATGCCAAAGTTTAGTATGCCCCACCGCACACCAATATTATGCGTGCACCATTAACTAAATTGTCGTGCGACAACATATACCCACATTGCGCGCGCACTAACCAAACTGCTCTCTGCTCTGCCAATACTGCATACACCCCACGTGCCATTATTATGTGTGTGTACACTGTGCTCACCTTCTTATGCATGTGCACACCGCACAATGATAAATTTAGTGTGTGCACCCGCACACCAATATTTTTCCGGGCGACGCCAAAATTTACCGCGTGCACCCCGCACACCATAATTTTTTCGTGCAATGCCCAATTTTACCTATCCCAATATTTTCACTACGCCACATGCATTTTTAGTGTGCCTACCTACGCACACTCATTGTTATGCACATCCATTTCCTCATGAATTCCTCTTATAGAAATTGGGGCTTTTTCCTAACTTTTTACCCAATTTACCATAGACATTCTCCAACCATGGAATTCATTCAATTTCACCCTGATAACACCAGTTCAACCTATGCAACAACAAATCATTGTGGGTTGACATTTATGGAATGATTTTTTCCAAAATCATTCACGAATTGAGAATTTGATTTACTAATCTTGCTCCATCTGCCATGGCTTCACTGTAACTTCAAATTCGACCAATTCCAGGTCCGAATTTGCTAAAATAGATATTAAATCAGTAATATCTCATCGCATGGCCGAATTTCTCCATTTTATCATGAATTGAACAACCAAAATTGGGGATTTTCCCAATTCCCGCGTCGTTTCTTCCAAATTCACCATGGACGCTCTATGAATTGAAATTTGGCCACTTCGAAATCAATCCTCTATGAAATTTTTCTTCAACTCAACTAGCTCAACCCATCTAGGCTGAGTGTTGAAAGCTGAAGCTCTGATACGTAACGTTCCTGGCCACCCATGTCTGAGCCATGCTACATGAGAGAATGCTTTGGCTCTCTCACTGCGGAACATATCATAACATACCCAGCATTCAACTGAGCTATGCCACATAAATTTTTCGAACTGCATGCATTTAAGACACACACACACAAGACTCTTGTGGAAGCTTTATACATAAAACGTAACAGACAAATACATTATGTAAATGCACAGATTCATACTAAAATAACAATAAATATAGACATGCAACATATACAGGAAATACCCATAAACATATAGACAATTATAACCACACATATGATAACCCATAAGAATAAACACATAAATAACAATGCATCATGTAAATTTATCACACAGTTGACACTTATCTTGGTAAGAATATCACCAACTACATGCAGACCTTCCACAAACCTCCCAGTGTTAGACCACACTGCTCATCACTCTCAACAGTGGGTCACCCCCGAGCTGGAACTAAACTCCACCCAGGTAAAGGGATTCTAAACCAGGCTAATGGCTCATGGACAATAGGAAATGCTCTATCACAAGTGCTAATCAACTAACAGCCTACAGCCCCTCATTCCCCACATGCCTGTCCCACCCAAGAAGTGTGCCCCTTCTCTGCTCAACAGTCCTTCGGTTGCCCCACTGCCTTTCCGGACTTCAACAAGAGGCCAGACAGGAAGTCTCAGGGCCCTGTATCTGTAGTTTAACACCTTTAGGAAAAAAATTCCCAACAATTTTCTCACCCAGAGAGAAATTTCTCATGGGCCTGACAACCCATCTCTTCAATATCCCACGAGCCTGACAACCCTCTTCTTCAATATCCCATGGGCTTGACAACTAGCTTCTTCAATCCAACTCCCAAGCTAACCAACTACACAGAGCAGTATGGCTATGGATACAATTTCATGTATAGTGACATGAAGGTATGAAGGATAGCTCAATGGTGTGAATGGTCATGGAATAATGGCTAAATGAATGAATGAATGATGGAAGGTATGATGGAAAGAATGGATGAATCCCCTCCAAAATGAACTAAGTCCCAACAATATGTATGCATGCCCCCAACTTGGCACTTATCATGTGGGGAGCTACTTTGGTCCACTTGTCCCCAACTTTAGAACTTAGGATAAAATAATTATCCATACTTTATGATTTAAGAAATGCTAATATAATATTCATTTTTGGCTTAATCTCCCTAGATTATCCCTTTTCCTTAACTTTTGGCCCTCCCTTTCCCTAACTAGTGGAGTTTAGTCCCCCATATATTTTATCATGATCAGTCTGCTCGCATCGATGTATTTTATATTAATTATGAGACATATACAAAAATAGGCACACTGGCATTTAACATCTAATCTCTCTAGCCTAATACAAACATAAGCCTCTGGGCTTATATTAACTGTCTCACCAGCCTATAAAACAAAACATATACATAAAGGCTCATTGGCCACAATATCACACACACTTAAGTTGCGTGCGGTATCCTAGAATGTGCCCATTTCATCATTTTACTGCACAGTACATGTGCACACTACACCATGGAAGATGAATGACAAAAAGATATAAAACAACTCACCAGCTTAAGTACATTATTAAATTTTAATTTGGGTTCGACCTAGGGATATTACACAGAGGAACCAGAGGTTGAGGCTTCATATCACCCCCTTCCTCTGTCTCTGTCAGCTTTATTTCTAATTCTATCAAATGCCAACACGTTGGAATCTACTTCCAGGGCTGCATCTTGCATATGAGCCAAGGAAGTAGCTTTTCTTTCTCTTAACAGGAGGCATAAATCAGGGTCAAAAGCACTAGCATAAGTAATTTTAGTAGAGGCTTCTGTAGGCTTTATCTCAACAGGGATCTTGTTGTACATCTTGTTGAATCTTTTGGAGAAGTCAGAGACAAATTCTCCCTCATTTCTCTTTAGGGACCCGAACTTTGTGATATAATACATAAAATCTTTTTTATCCCCCCACTACCTCAAGAAAACATCATCTAGAGCATCAATCCCAGCAATAAATCCAGGGGTCAATCCTATGATCCATTTCCTAGCCTCTCCATCAAGGCTCTGGATAAAAACTCTCATCCAGACATCCTCGTTTTGAATATTTAGATTGTCTGCATAACTGTAGAAGGCAACAAGGTTCTCTTTAGTAGTTATGTCTTCTTCTCCAGTGAATTTGGGCATGTACTTTAGATAATCTCCAACAGGGAGAGCATTCATTGGCTAAGGTAAGATCGGAGAGGCACATTTTGCATCCACTATGGAATCCATTTTGTTTCTAGGGGGATTATATACCACCATAGGGATGATAGGTGGAGGAGAACTAGGAGGGGAAGGGGTTTGAACAGGGGAGACCAGAACTGAGCTTCCGGGAGGAAAGGGAAACAACAGAGGATTTGGAGAACAAGTTACATGGTTTGAGGGAACATAGGTTTTCCTTTCTGTAATACCAAAAAATCTAATAGGAGGAGGGGTGGTAAAGCCTAGGGTGGGAAAATGTTCTGAGGTATTGGGTCTAAACCATGGTACAACTTCAGGGGAGATAGGAGTGACAAAGGCTTCTCCCTCCAATCCAAGACCAGGAGGGAAGAATCAACAGGAACACTTCTGAACTTTAAACTTCAGGAAACTCCAACAGATGGTATAACAGGAAAATGAGAAACATATATTGGAGTTTCTATAGGAGGATAGTGAAAATCATCAGAAATACCTGGTTCAGTAGTAGAAGTGCCTTCTCGAAGGGACTTTCCCTTTTTGACAATTTTCTCTAGGTCAAATTCAGATGTTGCTAAAGGCAGCTATGGAGTGGACCTCGTGTGTCTGCCTCTAGAAGCCACAATTGAAACACTAGATTCGTTAGGTGTAGAGTTGCAATCTTCAATGGTTTTGATATCTGATGCATGTTCAGAATCAGAAGCTCGTTGTCGTTCTATCCCGTGGAAAAGTCTTCAATTCGTTCCCCGACAACGGCGCCAGAAATGTTAGCACTAGAAGTCACCTCTGGATTGTGGCAGAGGTAAGCCCAGTACCCATCAGTTTGTATGTCACAATGAATAAATTTAAAGGGGATCTAATGAACACAGACTCATGATTATATCCCTTTAACTCAGAAAACTGGGCTAGTATGCATAAGCAGATGAGGTCTTGATCTAACTTCAGTCAGTAAGTTGTAGTAAGGGTGAATAAGGGGAAGAACTTGAGGAGAATGAAGAGGTCTGCTATGGACATCCGGTCTTCTAGCAACCTAAGGAGGAAAAACTCAGAACAATATCCTCTTGGATTCAAAGTTTTAAGGAACCAAATGAGATTATCACTGAACTGAAATCAAACATACATCACAATTCAATAACAACAACTCGACTGGATCATCCATGCCCGAGTCATTCAGTGTTGGAGGGAAAAGACAACACAAGAGACTGATTAAAACTGGTCGTGATGTCCCTGTGATTAAAAATACATCACAAAGACATAACTACCCTTGACTGGATCATCCATGCCCAAGTGTTCTAACACATATGTTACAGACAGATGAAATGAAACTGACTTACATCAAACAACAAGTCTCAAATACATATACATAACCAGAAGAGCCAGAGCTTCATTAAAACTTTACAATACGGGAGTGTAGCTCAACCATCGACCATAACAAAATATCAAAACCGAGTATTTATACTCAGAAAACTCGACACCACCAGGAGTGTGACTTGGCTACTACAATCAAAGCTTTGCATATGCATCTGCTTCTGTCAATTTTAACTTGCATTCTTCTATTAAACGCGATCTCAGATCAGTGTGGGCTTTGTAGGAGAATTCGTTGACAAGGGAACTTTGGGATGACAATCTGCCTCCAAAGCCAGTCCTTCCATGCTTTCCATTTATGGGATGAGATGAGGTTTCAACAACCTCCCCCATTTTCATTAACTACTTTCATCGGGATCGAAACGAGGCCTGACACCCATGAATTCTCCAGGGGATGTTCATGACTTCTTCAAGTCAATCTCGACGCCTCGAGACCACACTGATCTTCTTCTGTGAACAATACGGGCACTCTCGACCTTTGGCGCAACTCCTCTTCATCGCTCCATGTGACCTCGGGCCATGACCTCATGCTTATCCCATATGAAATTTTAGGATTTCGCATTTCGGGAGCCTTCACTCCACTCGATCCCAAATCTCCCGATGCTCGAACCGACAAAATGGCCCATCTAGATCGACGGTCAGAATTACTTTAAATCTGATAGCCGCGATCATATTCTTGAATAATCTTAGTTGCCCGCCATTCAATAGGTGTTTACCTTTCTTTATGGTCCTTCTTTCCATGTGACTACGGGCTATGATCATGGGCCCAATTCCCAGGTGCTTTGTGATTTCATGTTTCGGGAACTTGCGTTGTGCTCCATGCTAAAACCTCTGAGTCACTAACTCACGATCTCTTAGATCAGGTGCCACACATCCCTTTGAATCAGATGAACCATATGAATATCAACATTTCAGGACCTCGACATTTCGGGACTCGACATTTTGAGACTTGAGAAATCTGTGCACTCCTTACTTCAATTTTCCTGAAATGACATTCTCCGCGGTTCGGATCCAGTACCACTCATCCTGTTGATTTCAGATTTCGGGGATTCATAGATTTTACAAATAACTTCAACAACATTCTGAACTCCTGATTCCTGCGCTTATTATTCATCATTGATCTCTGAACTTTGAAATGAAATTTCCTCCACCAAACTGAACTTGCTCGCTCGCTTGATTCAAGTCCATATAAAACCACTCTAATTGTTGCACTTGCGCTTATGGCTACGAATTTTGTAAACAAATACTTGGATGACTGGCTGAGGGCTCGAGAAAGAAAAAGGATCAGTGACAGAGGTAGAGAGGGAAGTGATCAACCTTAGAGAAAACAAAAAATATTAGGGACGAGACTTCTCAGGAAAAACAATAGGAAAAACAGGTCGCTCAAATGGATGAAGGCAAACAAAAGAAAAACTACAAGCTCAAAGGGAAAAAAATTAAGATTGGGTCTACAAAATGGGGAGAGATAGGGAAAAATTACATACTTATGCAGAAACCACAAACCCACAAGACTCTGACAAGCTTATGTGATAACAAAGAGCATATTCATATTACTCATCTCCTCCTGCAAAAAAAAGACGTAATTTGAACATCTAAAAATTTTCATGCAGGGTGTGTTCCTGACGTATTCGACTGCAAAGAACTTGTTGCATGGTGCATTGAGAAATGCGTGCCGAGCCAATGAATTATACAACTCCAAGATCATTCCCCATTTCTCTTTCACCGCAATTTTTTCATAAGATGTTGAAGCTCCCAGAGCCAACACTTACCTTCAAAGGAGAAGACTACAGATATTTTCTGAAGAAACATGACAATGGCCTGGATCTCTTGCTTGAGTATTTGGATAATCTTGTGTGTGTCCCAGAAGACATAACCAGGTTGACAGGTTAGGAAATAACTGCTACCATTTCTCGTATGATTCTTTATATTTTATATTTTACAGTTAAAGAAGAGGCTATCTTTGACTGGCGAAAATTGGTTTCCATTGAAATCTCATCCCAATTATCACATTACAAAAGGGACAAGAAATTTTGTATGGCTTCCTATTTGGTATTTGCGATAGTGTATTGCTGTCAATTTCCAAAATTGACTATATGTAAGAGGGTGAACTGTGAAATAGATCCAGTTACCTCCTGGTATCAGGCATTGTGGAGACACAAGACTTCTCTGTATTTTTACGAAGTTTACAATGATTTTGTTTCAGCCTTGAAAGGACTGTTGTTTGGTAAAAATACCCCCAGAATATCTAACAAGGCTAACAAATTATTGGAGAAAAGGGGAATGATAGAACATATGGAAAATCACAGTGTCATCATGATCTTTTGTTCCAAAGAAAATCCCTCTTTTCTTCCATACCATGTAACTCATAAATTGTTTATTATGAAAGTGGCAAGGCAATACAATTTCTAGTTGGACATTTTCCACGAAAAAAGGAAAAATCAATTCATCCCCTTGCAAGGAAAATTGGAGATTTCATATTTAGAAATATAAATAAAATTGATGAGTTTGCAAATCACTTCAACAATGTAAATATGAAATATGCTGAAAAGATAAAGGGGTTTGAACCTAACAAAATCTTTATGGAACATACGATGTCAGTAGGATTCAACAACTAATTCATTCATACTATCTTGAATGAATAATAAGATAACAATCGAGGTGCTCCTGTACACAATGTTGGTGACTTGGAAAAAATACTTAGCACTAACGAGTTTTACAAGTAAAAAGGAAAGGGTCCCAGTGAAAAGAGTGCCCAGTCTCTAGTTGTTACTCCTAAAACTACCACATCCTGGAGAAATGCTCCAATGGCTTACCCAACTAAAAAAATTAAAAACAGTAGTTCAAGTGGAGTAGGAGAGAAGAATCCCCCCCCTAGAAAATTTGAGAGCTCACACAAGCTCCCTCCGAGAAAAAAGAGGAAGATGTAGTGCAAGAGGAAGAATATATTCTCATAGAAAATGACATCAATAGCTTCTCTCTTGAATACATGGAGCTTGAGGTTGATATTGAGGAAATGTTTCCCACAAATGATCAACCAGGAAATATGGCCCAACAAAATTCATCATTAGAAATCGTTGAGAATCATACCTTTAGTGAAGAAGAGTCATTTAATTTCCAAAATGTTGTCTTTGACAAGGAATATAAAAAATTGATTATAGAAAAAGGTGATCAAAAAAATAAGAAGGTAAAATATCGCTCAGAGGTTGACCTAAGAGATATGTGGCCATCCCAAATCTCTAAAATTCACAGAGAAACCATGGATGATCTTGATGATTCTATTGGTGGTCTAGAAGCAGAAAACACTAAATTAAAAGAAAGGATCAGAGAGTTGGAAGATGCCTTAATGCCTCTTCCAATTCTTGTCAGTCTTTGTCAATGGTCAAACCTACAACACCCACTGTTAAGTTGAAATGATATTCAAGCCTACTCACATTAGTTAGGAGTTATGTAGAAAGAAATATTAATAAGAGAATGTAATTAATAACAGAGGCATGGGAGGTTTCGAAAAATATTGCTTCTTTTGGCTTGAGGGTACATGCCTTCCATCAATATCTGCAGGATGATCTAAAGAATGAAGAAGGCTTCTACATTGATTTTGTATTTCCATTTGGAATCAAAGTCTCTAACATGACAGAACTGAGAAGAAGAGAGGAGGATTTGCCTTCCCCAAGTCAAATAAAACAACTAAATGCTTGTTGGAAGGAAATGATTAAAAATTTGAATAACATTGTTCATGCATGTAGCGAAGCCATACTGAAAAAGGAATAACCGTTCAAGAGACTCATGGAGATAGACTTAGAAGGAGGTACTAATGAAGTAGAAGACTATAAATTAATTCTCAACTCAATGTTCCTAACAAAGAAACAATTTGGTGAACAACTTGAGATACTTAAAGGGTTATCAGTTGAAAAGTTTTATGGCATACTCGAATATAATGAAGATGACATAGACAATTGGCTAGTGGATTATTCCGTAAAAAATCAATATATTGAGGAAGAAGTACATGGTATTTCCCTTGACTTAATACATTTGGAAGGTGAGTTATTCAACATTAAAATATGGCATGAGATAAACGTTGCACCAATGAAAAACTATATTGAAGAATGGTTCAAAAAAGAAATTGATAAATTGACCAATGAAGGGAAAGAAAGAGTTGAGACGGTTCCTTTAACTGTCGATGAAGACAATAAAAGGACAACAAAAAGAAAGTGAAGACGTGAATACCATCATAGTAAGTTTATGTTGATCATATATTTCTTTCTTTATTAGTTCTTTCATCCCGTTACTCTGCTTCTTTGACTAGAAAGGTTTAACCGAAGTCTGATAACTTCTCCCTGTCTTCTTTCCAGGTCTTTTTGTTCTATCATCACCCACCATCCTCCTTCTACAATATTAATTCTTGTTTATATTTTCTTTATGGTCCGCGGGAGCCCCTATCCCAGCCCTAAGGACAACCACATTTAAATTTCAAGGCTTTGTAGCAGACTATATATTTTTCAGAAATTCCAAGAGAACTATTTTGGGATCAATTTTGGCTGTGCTTTGTAACTATGAGTTTTGAGTATAAATCATTTGAGATTGATCTATCATTATCTTTATTTGAGATTCCCATGTTTCTACTCTGTTAAAGTTCTCTTATGCATACAGACCATCTTATTTTTATTTTATGTGATCAGAAGTCTTTAGCTTAACTATGATGGATGTGAGGAAATTTTGTCTATTTTTTTTTAGTATATGAAGTGTGTGGTTCCTGATCATTTCTCAGGAACTTTCTTTGAAAGATTTTTTTTTTTTTCTTATTATATTTTTTCTTGCAATCTTTATATTTCTTTGATTACCATGATGAACTTCTGCAACTCCTATATTCTAAAGATCTAGATTCCCAAGAAAATATTAAAATAAATAGGATTACCACCTCTATAAAAATGTAGGGGGATTTTTATCCTCGTGAGGTTGCAGTTTTGGTCCTAACAGATGCGTCAACATTTTTGGCGACCATATTGGGGAATGAACTAATATTTGAAATCTGGTTTAGCATTTTTGAAAAATACATGACTTTGCCCCAGGATGATCAACCCCACTTGGAAATTGGATTGAATAATCAACAAAGAATCTTACATCAGCTATATAATCTGGTAATAATGACAATCGAGACCCGGGAAGAATTAGGAAGGTCATGGAAAATATTATCCCGAGAAGAAGAAAGAGAGATACTCCGAAGACAGAGGAGACACTAGCGACAATATTGAAGAAACCAAAGGCTAGCTAGAGCAGGACAAGAGCAAGGTCAGGATTGAAGTGGGACGAATACAAGGGACCCATTACCATAAGTAAAAGTAAGAAACTCTGTATTCCTGGAACATCTCTGTACATGGAAGAAATAAATGAAAAACCATGAGAAAAACCATGAAGAGAACCTCATTAAGAGAGACAAGGAGGTGGAAGAAGTGCTATAAGAAATCAAGAAAACTGAAGAAGAATAAGAGATTCCCCTTTAAATATTCTAGGTGAGCAACATGACCTCCCTGTTCTCCCTAAGGGTACCTTAAAGGAATTTTCTCGATACAGAACAATCAATGCCAAAAGACACCTTAACTTATTCTTGATGTTTTTGATTTTCATCATGTTGAATATGACGATGTGATGGTAAGGTTATTTCTTCAAACCTTATCAGGAAGATCTTATGAATGGTATACTACATTACCTAGTAGGTCAATTAGCTCATTTAATGACCTTGAAGCCATGTTATTGGCTATGTTCACCCCTCTAGTTGCATATCATTCCCTTCTCACTGATTTCACCCAAATTGGTTTGAGGAAGAATGAGAGAATGCAAGATTTTAATCTCAAATTCAATAAAACTTTGAGTAAGATTATAGAAGATAAAAGACCTAATGAGCCAATCATACTTGTTTGTTATAAGAATGTGATGCCCCCGAATGTGAAATATGCTATCAGAACATCCCAGATGGATACCTTGGAGGAATAAATGATTAAATCCATTGAGATGGAAGAAATTATGATTGAGACAGGTGTCGACCCCGACATTATCATGGGAAAAGTGAAAAGGTAGATGGGAGGCTTAATTATTGATAATCAAGGAGCCTCTAGCTCAAGAAAGAATGAAGAACTAAAGCCACGACTAACCCAAAATTAGACAATTGGAGAATGATTTTTCAAGGGAACCATACCATATTTGAAGGTAGACCTTGTTGTGGCACAAGAAACCAAGCAAATAATTGAAATTGCACAAATGAATAGAAATATCAGGAAAATGCAGAATGAGATAACCAGACTAAGAAGAGGGAATAATTATGTAGAAAATATGAGAATGTCAGTCCAAGAGGAAAGAAGGAACCCTCCCCAAGAAAACATAGTGAGGTTTGAAAACATGGATAATGTGCAAAGGCCAAGGGTTCCCAAACAACCAACCCCCAATGAAGTTGTTCTGGACGATGTATATGATGAGAAAATGGTTGTTCATAGAACTATTATTTACCTGATGAAATTTTTGATATTGTACAGATGTACAGATACGAGAAGTCCATGTATATATTTGAAGAAGGTGACAATGACCCCAACTCGCAAGAAAATGTTGCCAAAACAAGAGAATTTGTAAATAAATCCAAGATTAAAAATGATTATGAAAAAAGAAAACAAAAAACATAAAGAAAAAATGAATGAGAAAAGGGAAAACGAGAAAATGATGGATATCGTTTGAAGTAAGAAGCAATACCTGATGTCAAACTCCTCTCAGATGGCATACAATGTTGTAGAGGAATTAAGTAAACTAAGGATAACTCTTCCTTTTATAGAAGTCGTGAATATTCCCCAACAAAGGGAAAAAAAATTGAGATTATTGGATGATCTGTTTGAAAAAGTGGAAGTTGTTGTTACAAGTCCAAAACAAAGCCAGAACAAATCAACCGTCAAGTTGAGAGGTAAAATCCCTCCCTTTTATATTTCAATTGAAAATCATGATGTTGCACTTCATAATTGTTTATTTGATACTGGCACGACCAATAATATTATGCCATTGGAGGTCATGGAGGCATTGGGAATGAACTAACTGTACCAAATATTACGAGACTGGTGAAACTATATATGCAATTGATTCCATACAAGTGACTTCTTATGGATAAATCAAGGACTTTTATTCTTGGATCACAATGGCTCCCCATATTATTACAGTTTTCAATATTATTGTGGTAGACCTTCCTCCGACATATGGAGTTGTTTTAGTAAGAGATTGGTTGTCCATGATCAGGGGATACATAATAAATAATGGAAGTTGCATGATGCTTCCAGGGAAAGAAGGAGCAATGATTAATGTTCCCCATGAACCCAATAAATCCTTCTCTTTCAAAAAGAAGGATAATGAATTAATGGAAGATTACATAGATGTTGGGATCATAAATTATGCTATCCTAGACATGGAACACATTGAAATCCTGGAGAAAATTCAAGACGAAGAGAATCAAGAGAATTCATTTGAAAGTTATTGGAGGATGTCATTCGATGGAGCTTGTTCAAGTTCTGGGAGTGGAGTTGGTATTGTCCTTATAAGTCCAGGGAAGATTGTGCATCCACATGCTATCAGACTTGAATTTCCATGTACCAATAATGAGGAAAAATATGAAGCTTTGATTCATGGAATGAATCTTGCATAAGAAATGAAGAAAGAACATCTAATTGTGACTGGTGAATCCGAGTTGGTAATAAATCAAGTCACCCAGATGTATAAAATAAAAAAGGAAAGACTCAAATTATATTTCAAAAGGGTTAATGAATTGATGGAATATTTTAACTCTTTCAACATATCTTTCATTCCAAGGGACAAGAATCAGAAGGCAGATTCATTGGATTTGGTGGCCTCATTGTCAAACCCGAATGATATTCAAAGTAAAACATATTTTCAAGTACAAATATTATTCTGACCTTCTGTACCTGATAACTAGTAATATTTACAAGTATTTGAGAATGATGAACAATTGAAAAAAAAATTGTTGAATGGTGATGATGATGAAGACAATCAGATATCTATTGTCCAGAAGGATTGTATTCAATCTAAGTCTCTTTTTACAAAATACGATCAAGCTAAGAATATCCTGAAAGAAATTTCACTCCAAAGGGTTCAAGAAACAAGAAAAATCAATATTGGAACTAACAGGTCCCCAAAATATGTCAACTTGGGAGTTGATTGCATCATTGAGGAAGTTGATCAATATGTTTAATTATTTAAAGAATATATTTATGTGTTCACATGGACTTATGATGATTTGAAATCTTATGATAAAACAATATTTCAACATATTATTCTTTTCAGAGAAGAAGCAAAGTCGGTTAAGAAAAAAATAAGGATGATGAACCCCAAATTAAAACCTCTGGTAAAGGTTGAATTGGAGAAATTAAAGAAGGTTGGAATAGTAGATCCCATTAGGCATTATGATTGGCTTTCAAGCCATGTGATAGTAAGAAAGAAGAACGGGGGGATTCAGATGTGTGTATATTTCAGGAATCTTAACAAAGAAAGTATAAAGGATAATTATCCTTTACCTAACATGGAGTTTCTTCTTTAGCAAGTCAAGGGATCATCTTGCATGTCCATGTTAGATGGTTTTTATGGGTATAATCAAGTCTTGGTTGCTAAGGAAGACAGAGCAAACACAACATTCATAACACCTTGGGAGACATATGCATATTCTAGGATTCCCTTTGGTTTGAAGACTGCAGAAGCCACATTTCAGAGGGTCATGGATCATTCTTTTAAGGGGTTGATAGGAAAATTTATGGCGAATTATCATGATGACTTAAAAGTACATTAAAAAACAAGGGGTGATCACATTCATCACCTAAGAAAGGTTTTTGACAGATGCAAATTATATGGTGTTTCCCTAAATCCCAAGAAATGTTTATTCATTGTAACTCAAAGAAACATATTGGGTCATATTGTGTGCAAGGAAGGGATCTATATAGATCCAGAAAGAGTTAAATCTATAAATGAACTCAACCCCCCATTGTCTAAGAAAGGAGTTCAATCATTTTTTGGTAAGATCAACTTTGTGCGAAGATTTGTTTCTAACTACACAAGTATTGTGAAGTCGGTCAATTTATTGTTGAAAAAGGACCAAAGGTTTGAATGGAAAACAAATACACAATAAGATTTCAATAATATAAAAAGGGAAATCACTACAACTCAAGTCCTCATTATCCTATACTTTCAAAGTGACTTCATTATCTATTCATTCGCTACATAAACATTTGTTGCATATATTCTTACTTAGAGGAATGCCAAGGGTGAAGAACTCCCAATTAGCTTCATGAGCAAAACCCTGCATGATTATGAATTGAGGTATTCATAATTAGAAAATCAAGCCCTCTCTTTTTTGAAAGCGGTGGTGCACTTTCAGACTTACATACTAAATTCTCATGTCATTTCTTATGTTCCATACTCGCCATTAAAGATGTTTTTGAATCAACAATTGAGAGAAGGAAAATGGGCTAACTAACTAATGAAGATTAAAGAATATGATATTGAAATTAAACCTTTAAAGGATGTCAAAGGACAAGGTTTATTTAAGCTAATTGAAAATAGTGATTCTTTGGATGGAATGATTTCAATTTTAGTAGGAGAACCATTGGATGATTTAGAATGGTATATAGATATTATATTCTACTTGATATCCGAGGAATTTCTAGTCACCATGAACCCTAAAGAGTGAAGAACATTGAATATGAAGTCAAATCAATATGTGTTGATTGCTGATATATTGTTCAGAAGGAACTATGATGGTATATTACTGAGACATGTTGATGAAAACAAAGCTCAAGAATTAATGAGGGAATTCCATGAAGGAAAATGCGGTAGACATTTTGCACCTACCGCCACCGCCCATAAGATAATAAGAGCTGGGTTTTATTGGCCATCGATTTTTAGAGACTCATATGCCACAGTAAGGAAGTGTGTATCTTGCCAACAATTTTTAGGGAAAATGAAGAGATCTACAATTCCATTACAACCTATATCTATAGAACAACCATTCTTCCAATGGGGACTTGATGTCATTGGGCCAATAAACCCAAATTAAATCAAGGGACATACATATATTCTTACTGCTACATATTATTTTACAAAGTGAACAAAAGCAGTGGCATTAAAAAGGGACGATTCTGAAGAGTTATTTAAGTTTATCAAAGATAATATTTTTTCAATATTCAGTGTCCCAGATAAATTCATCTTTGATAATGGTTTGATTTTCATTGGTTCAAAATTTATAGAATTTTGTGGAGAATATGCCATTGTTATGGGGGATTCATAAAACTATTATCCACAAGTGAATGGTATTGAAAAATCCACTAATAAGACACTCAATCATATATTGAAGAAAATTATTGACAATAACCAAAGGAATTGGCATTTAAAGTTGACTGATGCATTGTGGGAAAGCATAACGATTCCAAAAGACAGCATTGGGATGTCTCCGTATACATTGGTTTATGGGAAAGAAGAAAAAATGCCAGTTAGCCTCGAGCTCAATTCTTTGACTTTTATGGTTAATACAAAAGATGCAAAAGATAGTTCACCTATGCAAAGGAGGATCAACCAGTTGTTGAAATTGGAGGAATAACGAAGTAAATCCCTAAATAGAACTTCTCAGAGACAACAAAGTATGAAAAAATATTTTGACCATAATGCAACTGTAAACAATTTTTCAGAAGGGAGAACTGGTGTTACTCTAGAACAAAGTTAAGGAGAAACCATCGATGCACACAAAATTCTAAGCACTCTAGATTGGGCCCTACATCATCAAAAATATCCTGGGTTTTAATTCCTATATGCTCAAATACATGAAGGGTAAAAGATTAATGCTTCCTATTAATGGGAAACATTTGAAAGGTTTCTTCACCTAAAACTTTCTCATTTCCTTGCACATAAGTTTTATTTTTCATTTTGTATATTCTTACCTGTGACTCTATAGTCCAATGGATGGAAGTGCCTAGTCATAAAGATTTTGGATTCTTGAAAACCCACAGGGGGTTATCATCCCACAGTTGGATCCAATTGTTGAGATCAATTCCTTCTTCCAAATTTTTCCTTCCTTTTCTATTTTCCCAACTTCCTTTTTTCCATTTATTTTCCCTCTTCTATACCTACCCTTATTTCCCTTTTCTTTTTTCCTTCTTTTATCCCTTTCTAGTTACCACACTTAGTCACATTTCAAAAATCGTGGGTTCATGGGTAGGCAGATTCGCGGGTGTTCATCCCCATCCATGTTCCTATGTCATGAGTCTGACCGACCTCCTTGTTATAATATACTTAACAATTTTGCAACTTCACGGGCTCACGGGTTCAAGCCTTCATCTTCCAAGTTCTGTGATCTCCAGTTTACACCCAAAAGGCCCATGATCTACATTATGACTTTTAAACTTATCACAGGTACTGAGACCATACGTATTTCTTTTCTCTTGTATCCAAGTTTGACCAACCACTTTACAACACTTAGATTATTTTTGATCGCTCATAATCATGGGTGGGCGGGTTCACAAAAGGCTCCATATTCAAAATTTCTCTTATCTGTCCCCACCATCTTCGTGTTTTTCCCAATATGCATTAAGTGTGGTTTAATTCTAATAATTGATCATGAAGGATTTGAAAATATTGTCATTAATAAGCGAAGGGATTGAGGATATTTTTCATTAAATTACATTAAAGCACGATTTTCCAAAGGTTATATTATTTCCATCTCTCTAAAATGATTCATTTCAAGTTATTATCCAGCTGAAAGAACACTCTCGTCAACCTATGGCAGCAGAAACTAGACAACAGTTCTGTGGTGATACTTTGAATATTTTTGGTCATGAAGACCATAAATTTCAGTGGTCTAGAGCATATTTATATTACACATCTCCTCCTGCAAAAAAGACGTAATATGGACATCCGAAATTGATCGCGCAGGGTGTGTTCCCGAGGTATTCGATTGCAAATATTTTTTTGCACGGTGCATTGAGAAATACGTGCTGAGCCAGTGAATTATATAACTCCAAGATCATTCCACCATTTCCCTTTCACCTCAATTTTTTCATAAGATGTTAATCTCCCAGAGCCAACACTTACCTTCAAAGGAGAAGACTGCAAATATTTTTTGAAGAAACATGACAATGGATTGGATCTCTTGCCTGCGTATTTGGAGAATCTCGGGTTTGTTCCAAAAGACATAACCAGGTTGACAGGTTAGGAAAGAACTACTACAATTTCTCTTATGATTCTTTATATTTTATATTTTACAGTTAAAGAATAATATATCTTTGACTAGGGAAAATTGATTTCCATTGAAATCTCATCCCAATTATCACATTACAAAAGGGACAAGAAATTTGTATGGCTTCCTATTTGGTATTTTCAATAGTGTATTGTTGTCAGTTTCCAAAATTGATTATATGTAAGAGGGTGAACTATGAAATAGATCCAATTACCTTCTAGTATCAGGCATTATGGAGACACAAGACTTCTATGTATTTTTATGAAATTTACAATGATTTCATTTCATTCTTCAAAGGATTGTTGTTTGGTAAAAATACCCCTAGAATATCTGACCAGGATAACAAATTCTTGGAGAAAAGGGAAATGATAGAACATATGTAAAATCACACTGTCATCAGGATCTTATGTTCCAAAGAGAATCCCTCTTTTCTTCCATACCATGTATCTAATAAACTATTTATTATGGAAGTGGAAAGAAAATACAATTTCTGGCTGCACTTTTTCCGTGAAAAAAGGAAAAAACAATTCATCCCCTTTCCATGGAAAATTGGAGATTTCATATTAGAAACATAAATAAAAATGAAGAGTTTGCGAATTACTTCGACAATGTAAATATGAAATATTTTGAAAAGATAAAGGGGTTTGACCCTAACAAAATATTTGTGGAACATATGCTGTCAGTAGGATTCAACAACTCGTTCATTCATACTATCTTGAATGAAGAAGAAAATAAAAAACGAGGCACGTTTGTACACAATGTTGGTGACTTGGGAACAATACTTAGTACTAATGAGTTTTACAATAAAGAAGGAAAGAGTCCCAATGAAAATAGTGCCTAGTCTCCAGTTGTTACTCCTAAAACTACCAAATCCTAGAGAAATGATCCAATGACTCACCCAACTAGGAAAATTACCAATAGTAGTTCAAGCGGTGGAGGAGAGAATAATCCTCCCCTTGAAAAAATCGAGAGCTCACAGAAGCTCCCTCTGAGAAAAAAGAGGAAGAATGTTGTGCAAGAGGAAAAATACAATCTCATAGAAAATGACATCAATAGCTTCTCTCTTGAAGACATGGAGCTGGAGTCTAATATTCATAAAATGTTTCCCAAAAATTATCAGCTGGAAAATATGGCCCAACAAAATTCATCATTAGAAATCATTGAGAATGAGAACTTTAGTGAAGAAGAGTCATTTACTTTCCAAAGTGTTGTCTCTAACTAGGAATCTTAAAAATTGATTATATAAATAGGTGATCAGAAAAATAAGAAGGGAAAATCTCACTCAGAGGTTGACCTAAAAGATATGTGGCTGTCCCAAATCTCTAAAATCCATAGAGTAACCATGGATGCTCTTGATGATTCTATTGGTGGTCTGGAAGTAGAAAACACTAATTAAAAGAAAGGATCAGAGAGTTGGAAGATGCCTTAATGCCTCTTCCAATTCTTGCAAGTCATTTGTCAATGGTCAAACCTACCACACATGTTACGTTGAAAGGATATTCAAGCCTACTCACATAATTCAGGAGTTATGTAGAAAGAAATATTAAGAATATAATGCCATTAATAATAGAGGCATGTGATGTTTTGAAAAAATATTGTTTCTTTTAGCTCAAGGGCACATGCCTTCCATCAATATATGCAAGCTGATCTAAAGAATGAAGAAGGTTTCTACATTGATGTTGTATTACCCTTTGGAATCAAAGTCTCTAACATGAAAAAACTGAGAAGAGAGGAGGATCTGCCTTCCCCCATTCCAATAAAAAAAACTAAATTCTTGCTAGAAGGAAAAGATTAAAAATTTGAATAACATTGTTCAAGCATGCAGTGAAGCCATACTATAAAAGGAAGAATTGTTCAAGAGACTCATGGAGACAGAACTAGCATGAGGTACTAATGAAGTACAAGACCCTAAATTAATTCTCAACTCAATGTTCCTAACAAATCAACAATTTGATGAACAAGTTGATATATTTAAAGGGTTATCATTTGAAACATTTTATGGCATACTCGTATATAATGAAGATGACATAGACAATTGGCTAGTGGATTATTCCGTAAAAAATCAAGATCATGATGAAGAAGTACATGGTATTTCTCTTTACTTAAGAGACTTGGAAGGTGATTTATTCAACATTAAAATCTGGCATGAGATAAAAATCGCACCAATTAAAAACTATATTGAAGAATGGTTCAAAAAAGAAATTGAAAAATTGGCAAACAAAGGGAAAGAAACAGTTGAGACGGTTCCTATAATCGTCGATGAAGACAATAAAAAGATAGCAGGAAGCAATTGAAGATGTGAGAGAACATCATAGTAAGTTTGTGCTGATCACATCTCGCTTTCTTTATCAATTCTTTCATCCAGTTACTCTGCTTCTTTGACTAGAAATGTTTAACCGAAATCTGATAACTTCTCCCTCTTCTTTCCAGGTCTTGTTGTTCTATCGTCACCCACCATCCTCCTTATACAAGATTAATTCTTGTTTATATTTGATTTATGGTCCAAAGGAGCCCCAATCCCATTCCTAAGGACAAACACATTTAAATTTCAAGGCTTTGTAACAAACTATATATTTTTCAGAAATTCCAGGAGAGCTATTTTGGGATCAATTTTGATTATTTTTTGTAACTTTGAGTTTTGAGTATAAAGTATTTGAGATTAATTTGTCATTATCTTTATTTGAGCTTCCCATGTGTCTACTCTGTTAAAGTTGTCTTATCCATGTGTACCATCTTCTTTTTATTCTATGTGATCATAAGTCTTTAGTTTAACTATGATGTATGTGACGAAATTTTGTCTATTTTTTTTAAGCATATGAAGTGTGTGGTTCCTGGTCATTTCTCAGGAACTTTATTTAAAAGAAAAACAAAACATTTTCTTTCTTTTTATATTTTTTCTTGCAATGTTTATATTTCTTTGATTACCATGACAGACTTCTGCAAAGTCCTATATTCTAAAGATCTAGAGTCCCAAGAAAATCTTAAAATAAAGAGGAGTACCACCTCTATAAAAACACGGGGGGATTTGTATCCTTGTGAGGTTGTCGTTTTGTTCCTAACATATTCAAGCATCAATAGTGACCAAGGTGGAAAGTGAGATTTAAAATCAGCCATAGATCTCCAAGAGCCCCACCAAAGCTAAGTGTAGCTGGAGCATGAGACGGGTCGTTAAAAGTCATGTGAATTTGCGACTCCAAAGTAATTGGAGCCATTTACCTCCCAACCTCGAGGGTCATTGGATCTACAAGTTATATCCATCATAGTGTGGGGTCGGAGAAAGGCCATCAGAGTGGATATTATACTAGAAATCCACTAACTCCGATGAAGAAACAAATCTTTGAACCAATGGATGAGGATTCAAATGGGTTAGGTGGAAGATGCCACATCAGTGCCATGTCATATGGCATGAATGATGGGGAACCATGTGATTTCCACGTGGCACCAAATATAAACTCCATGAATGAAAGTATGGAAACCTTGGTGGGACTGTAACGTCTGATCTAAAGCTCGATTTTGAGCGTGGTTACAGTCAATGAAAATCTCTTGAAGAGAAAAAGACGATGGTGTCCTCTAGATGAGGATTTGAGATGATTAAGGAAAAGTGAAAATTTAATACCCCGTCCCTTATAAAGTTACTTAGGGGGTTGGGTGTGATACAAAGTGGTATCAGAGTAGGAAACAACACTAGGCCTAGATGGGCTAGAAATCAGTCCCAGGACTGGTGTAACAAGGCCAAGAAAAGCCTCTTAAAAAGAGTTCTTCTATGTTGGAAAATGTTTATCTATTATCTGCACAAGCTCCTTGATTGAATTTTTATTTTGAAAGTTTCTTATAGAAGAAAAGTTACATGTTGATTTGGAGCAGAAGGAACACATTATTTATTTATGATAGCTACTCCTATAGGAGTGGGGATATGCTGACAAGCACTGATGGTTGAACCTGAATATGAATGGATGAAGTTGGCATCATCCTATTAAGGGTTGCTTAAGCCCAAAGGATGGACGGACTAGTGGTTGTAATGTTTCCTCTAATTATGTATAGTTGGGGCCTTTGGCATTTATGATGGTTGTTTATATGAGGGTTTCGAACCTTACGAAAATTTCCCTGTATGTATAACTCCTCATGACTAGGGGACTGATGGAAATTTTAAGGTCAATTTACTTGACCTATAATGAATGAAAATTGTTGAGTGGAATAACTCAATTAAGACAGTAAAAAGGAGTTCCTTGGACTGTGGATAGTCCTTGTAAAGGAAGTAAGTGATATGAGTGCATGAGCCAACTTATGAGATCATGGATGTATTAAAGAGAGTGTAAGTACTTATTGACCTGAGTACTATTTTATGTATGAAAATGCAAGATGTGGATATGCCGGGATGTATACGGTAGTGAGTGAGCATGCATATAACATGCATATAGACTTATTGTAGTCTATTATTGGATGTAAAACATGGTGATGTCATAGATCATATGGTTAGTCATGATCTTATTATATTAGCATAAATGAAATGTTGGTGATATTGATTGCATATTACCTCATGAGGATACGGTAGAATGGTTAATGAAATGTTGATCTCGAATGTGGTAAAGGAAGTGTCAGGGCATTTCTAGATGACCAATGGGTCATATTAACATCTAGAGGTGGATGGTATCCATATAGGCATGGCTTGGTATGATCAAGTATAAGTGAGAGGGAATCTAGAAAAGGATTCCCTTGATAAAAAGGTTTATTGACTAAGAAGGGTTTGAGGCATAAAGAGAAACTAGATTGGTTGTCTTGTTTCCTTGGGCGCTATTGCAATTGCCTAGATTGTGTTTTTGGGTTGTTGAATACTTTTATAGTAGTTGAGGAAAGAGTGTTTTCTTTCTTGTTGTTGTCATATATAAAGCGAAACATAATTATGAATATGTAATTGATACTTGCGGCCATGTGAATGACTGTAAGCTCTCCACAAAGAGGGAAACATAGTGTTGAGTATTCCTATGAGACTTTTCATAAGAATAGTTGTAATATCTCTGGGAGGAAGGATATGGAAGTTTGAAATGTCCATGTGTGTGAATTCCATGGAAAAAGTTGCAAGTAGTGATCTTGCATGTTGAATGTTTATCTATGTTTGTATATGCTTGAGTGCATGGATTGAATGCATTATAAGGTTGCCTGGTATGAATATTTTTATTATGACCAAATAGATATGAATGAATGATATAAAAATGTGCAAGTGATGCACATGTATGATGTATGATTATATGTATACTAAATTCATGATATGACTACCTGAATAAGTGAAATATAAGGCAATAATTGCACTTGCTAGGATTGAATAAATACCATGGATGCATGACTGACTATTCTGAGGAGTCATGATCGTTTTGAATAATAGCTTGAGGAGGATGTGTTCCATTTCCTCAGGAAAAACTAGTATAAATTGATGAAAGAGTAAAGGAGCGGGAATGCTCTATTGTGATGATAAAAGGAAACATGCTTAGGCTTTTAAAGACTACATGTAAATGATTGTGAACAATCATGAACTAATTAATTTTCGATAGATATGGAAATGAAACTATAAAGTGTTCCTGTGGTGGACACACACATCGCACGATAAAGCATGTGATCAAAGCACAATGTGAATGCCAAATGATGGAATAAAGGTACATGTGTGAATGGACATTATGAATTCATAATAGAGATGCACGCTGATAATTCCTTATGGAATATTGGGTAATAATATTAAATGAAAAAGTTGAGGTTGACTTGAGGTTTAGGTCATCTTAGATAATGATGGATATGCAATAAGGAAGTTGCATGATGAGACAGTTCCATGTTGAAGAATTGTGTGAGAACTCTATCAGGAGAACATAGTCATAACCTTAATGACTGTTGAGAATTAGGTTGTGGGATACAGATCATATTGGTATGAGAATCCTGAATTACATTTTAAAATATAATGCATGCAAATGAGACATGAAAATGAATGATGACCAATCTGATTTTCCGGTTGGGAAATGTGTAGAAGGAACATGTTCATAATTAATTTATGAGTGAGCCTTTATGTTGTGGCATGTTGATATACCCAGGAAAGATCAAGGTGAACTGGACTAAGATTCCTCAAAGAATAGAGCAGGAAGATCCTAAAAAGGAAATATTGCATAAACAAAGAAGGAGAAAAGGAGGACACTTTTCTCACTTTCAAATTCTGAAATTCTGAAATTTCAAGATAGAGTTGTATAATTTAAAAGAACAGTTGTGGAAATAAATACAACTAGTAAATGACAAACAAACTAATAAATATGTTAAATGATGAGCTTGGTTAAGCCATACTGTGTGAAGGAAATGGGGCCTTGGAAAATAATTCAGTTGGACTAAAAGTCTCAGGTTGTGTAGAAGGAGTTGGACAAGGGAAGAGTTCCTTGAATCCTTTCTTGTTGTTTATTGTGTTTATCTAGTATGAGAAACTGATATGTTAATGCAAGTAAATGTTTTTTCATAAGGATGTTTATAGTTGTATGATTATAGAGACAACTAAAAATTGAATTGTGATTACACTAGCTAACACATAAAGGAGAAATGTGATAGAGTGCATAGAGATATGTTGGGGCATATCTAAATTTTTTTTATTGATTTAAATGCTACGATAAATGCATTTTTATTTTACATGACAATTGATATGATTGTGAAAGTGATGAAGCATGTTATATGTGGGAAATGCTTGATTTGTTGGAAAGGGCAGCTGCTAATGGTGGATAGCCTTAAGTAGAGGTTAAATGCAACAAGGATGTTGATAAGAGATTGATGGAAGAACCTTGGGAGTCCCCATGAAGCACCATTGCTGAGGTAATATAAAAAAAGGTGCTAGAAACTAGACAGGTATAAATATTTTCATACTAGTGTGGAATATGGTATGAAGGGATTGGGTAAGAATCCCTTCTGATATAGTTTATTATCTTAATTATATGCAGGTGAATTTGAGTGGATAATGAATGCCATTGATAACCAGGAAGGGTATGATTTAGGAAAGAAGAACCTAAATGATAGTGGGAGGATCCTCTAGCAACCAAGGATGATTGAGATCCTTGCAAGAAAATTCATGAACAAAGTGTCATGAATACTTTGACCAATCAAGAATGATTGGCAACAATAGTGCTCATGAGAAGCATGTTCACTGAATGCATTAAGGAAATGAGAGGGAAGGTAATGGATTGCCCATCATGGAAAAAATATCTTCCAATATCCTACCATAATTGTAACAATGGTAAATAAAGGAATTGGGTGGCCATGAGTGTTGGCACCATGGTTACTAGTAAAGAAAGAATGCTTAAATGCATTCATGTGAAACTTTTAGTTTTTTGTATGTTGATTTGAGGTCACGATCAACTAAAGCAAGAAAAAACAGTCCTATTGTAATAATAAATGTGTATAAAGGAACCATGTGGTAATAGGTTGGTTGAGTTCCAACACACCATGGAAAGAGTGCCTAATATGAAATATGGTAATATGAAAATCAATACAAGAGTGCATTATGTGTAAATGTGGCCATGGATATTGACACCTTTGTTAAATTAATATGTTGAATTGATTTCATTTGAAAAGGCTTGGAACACTGAAGTAATGCATGTGTAAGGAATAGTATTTCTTTTATATTTTATATCATTGAATAGGATGCAATTGTTAGTATGCACAAATTTTGAAATTGTTTGGAAGCCAATGAAAGTGTGAATGGAAAATATAATATGCATGAGAACTAACAATGTTTTTGGTTGTGTGAAGACATAATTGCAGGAAGAAGGGTCTTAGCTATGGCAACAAAATAACTCCATAAGGAGGGAAAATGTTGGCTAGTTACAAAAGAGCCACACTGTTATGAGAATGAAATATCATACTTGTGAATCTGGTACCTATGTGGAACATATCTAAAAATGAAAATGTGAAATTTGAAGATATGTGGGTGACAGATTTGAAAAAATAAATCTGATTGAAATTGATGATAACATCTCACAAATTTTTGTATGAATGTGATATAGGTGAGATGAAAGATCTGTCCAGGGAGGACAGATGATGGATGTCAAAGATAAAGAGCATGGAAAAAGGATAGTGTAGTGACATGAGAATCTTGTGATAAGATATGATCCTCATCGAATGATGTGTTGTGGTGACATAGGTCTTAGGGGCGTTTTTGATAGAGAAAGCTAGAGGGAAGCCTTGACAGAGGAAGTGTGAGGGATGCCTCAGTTGTAAGACTCGGTGAATTACATGAAACTCTTATTCTATGTGAAATCCTTGGCAGGAAATATGAATCACCCAAGGGACTATATAGAAGAGAAGGGGATGCTTGATCATGAGCCTAGACGATGAGTGACAGCAAGGAAGGGAAGTCTTCGCTATCTCATGTGTAAGACTTGGTGGAGTCTCTAAATTTTTTTAACCTATTGATTGGGATCATGCACACAATGGGTATGTCAAGGAAATAGTGGGCCAAGTTAGAAGATAGCCAACTGGATGCAGATCCATGAAATTGTGTAGATAAGTATTGTGTTTATTTGAATATTTCCTCTTGAGTTTTCAACAACACTAAAATGTTTTTTCATAAAATTGTGATTAGTATGCATGTTGTTTGAAATTATTGTATGCATATGAAAAAGGCCAAGATTCTGGGAAAGGACCAGACCAAGAAAAGGAGAAACATTGTTAAAGCAACTAAAGGATGGGGGAATGACTAGTGTTGCTAAGATGAAAAAACAACGAGGATGGTGTTCCTTTAAGGGGGGAGGAGATTGTAACACACTTCTTTCCCCCAACTTGTAAATATAATTATATTTTTATAAGAGACTATGGAAAAATCAATTGTGTGTGGATCTGGGAAATATTGAACATTGGCCAAAGGATGTGATGTAGATATTTATGTAAAAAGGAAAATTATGAATAATTGTTGAAGGGGATTTCCTATACAAGATATGATGTCATGAGAGGGAAACAATGAGGAAATTTGCCTTGCCAATTTAGTATTCAAGTAAAACCCATATTTCCCATTTTTCTAGAATATCTAGTTAATGAACGAAGTTGGTAGTTGAACTACCAAATTCCTACATTTATGAAAAATAATGGGTGTTGTACCAGAACTACCTTTCCTCATAAGAATGGGAAGAAAAGTACCCATCTTAAGGATTTTGGCCTGACCCACGAATTGGGGGATTTGACCCACAAAATATTGTTGTAGAAGGAAAGAGAAAATGAGAAGGATTATAGGAAGAGAAAGGAGGCACGGGGTTGGGGTTGGGAAGAAAATTTGAGTGGATAAGAATGGGGTAAATTGCTATGGTTCTAAGAAAATAAAGAGAAGAGAAGAAACGTGTTTTTTGGGTGTAGTAATCATTTGCAATTGTCTTCAAATCAAGCTATTAAACGAGGCTACAAAATTTTAGTGATTAGATGAGAAATCATGAAGGAACTAAGAGGGGAGGGAATTGGGGGATTACTGGGTAGTAAACGTCCTCCCTTGTGTTGTGAATTACAACTAATGAATCACTTTTTGGAAAGAGCATCCCCCTTTCCTGGTGGATTGAAGACCTAGCTTGTTGAGTTCTTGTGGGTGAAGTAGAGTGGTCTTCATCTTGTATCATATGATGAATAAAAGAATTCATCTCATGGAATCGTACTTTGGCTAGGGAGTGGCCAGATGAGAAAATACCGAGAGAAGTTGTGCCTATGTTTGGGTGGAAAGTGGTACACCCTTCAATAGTTTTCAATGATTCCTAAGTTTCAAATAAGTGTTTTTTGTGCCTTGAAAATTGCTATGACAAGTTAGTTTAATATGATGAAATTCTTGTGTTATTTATTTGAAGAATTTTAATTCTCTTAATAGTGGAAATTGTCACTCTGAATATTTGGTTAACTTTGAAATTTGAAATAAGATCTCGATCAAACACATTCAGTGTTGGTTTTCTACCTGCCTCTATTTAGAAAGGGATGATATTAGTAAATGTTTGTCACTCATAGTATGAGCAGAGTGTTGGATGGCCTCTAATAGTTTCTAATGTGGACAAATACCTAAGTTTTAGTAAAATACCGAGCCACTAAAGCACTCACAAAACAATTGGGTACTAGGAACTACAATTGCTGACATAAACTTGAATATTGGTCAATTGGCCTTGGCTATTTTGTTGGCTTGAGAAATCTGCTAGGCTTCATAATTTGTGAGAAGTTCATATCTTTGTTTTGGCCTTAAGAGTATAAGCTTAATGTTGAATGTAACCACCATATTTTAAAATAAAAAATGAGCAAAGAAGGATGCATAAAATTCAAGTTTCCTAATTTGAAATAAAAATGAAATTTTGAATGTGAGGCATGGTAATTAATTAAGTTCCATTGGACTTTGGTAAGAAAGGAATTTCTACTAGGAATTACATAGTAAATTAATGTCCAAAGGGGAAAGAATTGGAAATAGTAATTACTCCCCAAAAATAGCAAATAATTGAATACAAGTAGGAAGATAGTAATTTCTAGTTAAAAAATCATAATTTTAGCATGGAGAATTTCACCTCCAAGAAAATAAATATTCTGGAAAAAGAATTAAAAAAAAAAAAAATTGCCCTATATCTATATGTTTTCTAGGAAAATTTGAATGAATGGTAAAGACTCGTAACCTCAGGTAAATTCCAAAGTTACTAGTTAAATATTTTAATAGTTTGGATGGTAAGTTGAGAAAGTATATATTAAAAATATGTGAATTTCAAGTCTGGTGCATGAGAATTGGGAAGTTTGGAATTCCTTTCCCTTATGTGCAAAGGATTAAACTATTTGAAGTCCTCCTAGTTTTCATATTTATGCGCTGCATAGGCCACACTGCATTTCTGGAAGATCTTTGGCGTATATACTTATTTATTTATTAAAGTCTTGGAAAATATACCTTCCTATATCATTTTCAACATGAAACTATTTATATAAATATATACAAATATTATTACCAAACAATCATTTCTTTCAGAGTATAGAGGAAGGAAAAAATGTTTGGAGTGAGATGGACAATGGGGTTCAAAACATTACCCTATTAATTATTCATATTAAGACCCTTTTCAGAGTTGGGTCATCAGAGTAAAGGGAAGGGAGAAATTAAATAGTGTCTGAAGCTCTTGGATCCATGACATACGTGCTATAGGGTTTTAATTATATTATAGTGTTAATAAATTCTCTTTTGTAATTGGTTGTCTAAAAACAAGAGGAGAAGACATGATTTAAGATATAAAGGCTTCGTAGTACACTAGCCTGAGGATTATTAATTCACAGATACATTTCATAATATTAAACTTTTATCCATTGTAATTGGTTGTCGGATAGATGAGAAGTGAGCACATGAAGAAGGTCTGAAATACCTAAATATTTAATTATAATGTTAATTATTATAATATTATATATAAACTCCTTTTCCTTCAAATCTTGGCTGTCAGAATTATGAAAAATGAGTGAATGATTGGAGTGCGAAGAGTTGGAGAATGATGACCTTAGTATTTGTTGGAAATACTGAGAGGGGGGGTGAATCAATATTTCCCTTTTTCAACAATTAGCATGCACTTTGATATTTTATTATTTACTATAATAGATCAACAATGGACTTGTATATAGAATCAATTATAAATATATAATTAACATAAATTACAAGGTTTTATAATGAAATAGTGAAGGACACCAACCCTTTTAGAGCACCAACTCTAGGAGACACAAATCCCCTTCTTCAGGGCACCAACCCTAGGAAGCACCAACTCCCTTGTCTTTAGGGAACCAACCCTAGGAAGCAACAATTCACTTATCTTTAGGGAATCAACCCTAGGAAGCACAAACTCCCTTAACTTTAGGGAACCAACCCTAGGAAGCACCAACTCCATGTTTTTACACTTTAGTAAAGGATATTAATCCTTCCGCGCTCCTCACTTCCACACTCACTTCATAAGAATCATCAATTATTCTTCTTAGACTCTAATTCCGTTTTGATTTTTTGATATGGACTACATAGATGCTTCTTATTCACCGTTCTTCCTTGCTTATATAGTCTCCCAACTGGTGTGAGCTATGAAGCAGTGTGTCCCTTTGTTTGGACCATCGCACCTCTTTATTTATATTAACACTAATAATGTTTATTTTTCTTCATTATTATTCAAACATTATCGTGAAGGATTTTTAAATTAGTTAGAGTGCTTTTCATAAATCGATCACTGATATGGATCAATTTCGTTTTTAACTCGATTCCATGTCTCTGCAAATATTGCAGAAATCCAATTTTGCAGAGGCGCTTCCTTCCACCCATTTACATGTGAACATATGCGCAAAAACACATGCTTATTAGTGATCCAGGTTTATATTGGTTGCCACCCACCTTTTCCAACTCGCTCAAAATAGTTTTCTGGCAATTTTGGCAACTTACTATTTTTAGCAGTTTTAAAATTCAGGGGCAATTTTGAGGGCCTAAATGAAGGTTTTTCAGGATAGAGCTTATAAATGATAGCCAAAGGCTCTGATTGAGCCCCTAAAATTATTATCCTCGATGATACCTTTACAACGGGCTATCGTGTGCCTAAAATAGAGATTGTATGCAAAAGTTACGACCACATGAAGTTGATGTACTAACTTACCCAAACGAGCCCACATGACTTTTGGTGCTTCATCTCCTAGGGTTAGGTTTTTGGATGTATAGATTTTTTTACATTCCTGTTTATTGTAAAAATGCCTTCAGAGCCTCATTGTAACGATCTTCTTGAGAATAAGCATAGCCGTCACATCTCTTCTCAGAGATAAGCCACCACCATTCTAGCAAGCTTGTTTTCTACTGCATTTTATAGTTTCAGATTATTTCCTTATTGAATAGAAAACCATTTTTACTTTATCTGTGTTATTTTGTGTTAAGCATATTTTAATAATCTGTATTCATTTCTTTCTTCTCATAAAATCCATATTAATTGTATTATAGCGGTTTTCTCCTTGTCATCTTAATGCATGTCCCCAATGAGGTCAAGGTACACAAAATTGGGTCTCAAGCTTGTTTCTCTTGAGGACAAAATCTCTCGCACGCCCAATCAACCTCTCATGGTAGGAGAAAAGAAATATGATGAGACAGGAGATCCTTTCAAAATGTTGCTTGAGGAATCCCTCACGCAACAGAGGAACGAGATGATGGATAGTTTCACGCAAATCCTTTAGTGACTACCAACAGGTGATGCATATTCCTCGAGCAGAGGTGCCTCCCCCTTCAAGGTACAAATCAACTTCAATTTTCCTATATTTGAAGGTCAGATAGATGCAAATGTTGTAGACAAGTGGTTCAATCTACTAGAAGGGTATTTTTATGTCCATAACTTTTCGAATAGAGAAAATATTACTTTTGCACTCCTCAAAGCCATTCCCCATGTAAAATAATGGTGGGAAACTTTCTGTGAGAAAAAGGAAATAGAGGAACCCTCATTATTTACATTTGCGGCCACCTGAGAATCCTTTAGTGATGCTATTAAGGAACAATACTACCATGCCAGAAGTTATGACGACTTGTATACCAAATGGACGACACTATGACAAGAAAGAGGCCAAGCAGTGCCATAGTTCACAAATATATTCCATACCTTGTGCACCAAGCTGGGTATCAAAGATTCATAGCGAGATCTAGTCCTTGGGCGTGGCCTACTGATATGCCATCAAAATCGAGCATAAGCTCAAACAAAAGATGCGACAATTTGGGCCTGGGAACCCCTCACAGCAAAATCCAGGAAGGGGCGGCCCCAACCCACAGAAAAAAGGACAAAGCAAAGATGGACAGTATAAGGACAACCAGTCCAAGTCGTAAGCAAAGAAGGACGCCGGAAAAACAAAGAAATATACTAGGAAGTGGTGCGACTTCCATAAGAGCCCTTGGAATAACACTGCTGACTTCCACTCAAAGTAGTCGTTGGTGGTATAAATCATATGTGGGTTCTATCTCTAAGTCATAAACAAAAAGGGGAAGACAGATCATTGAAGCGGAACCCAGTGCCACCATTTCTACCACCAAGCTCCAGCCTGGTGAACCAGACGAGCCAAAAGAGGGCGAGTGCCTCTTCCATTCATAGATGTGGGTAAAAGGCACCCTGCTGCACTTCATCGTTGATAGTAGTAGCCAGAAGAACCTCATCTCAGTAGAGGTCATCAAGTAGCTAGACCTGCTGACAACGCTGTACCCACAACCCTACACCATTGGATGGCTCCGCCAAGGAAGCGATCTCCGCGTCAGCCAACAATGTCGACTTTCGTATGACATCAAGCCCTTCAAATATGAGGTATTGTGTGATGTTGTTGCTCTCAAAGTTTGTAATGTTCTTTTGGGCCAACCTTATTTATGGAAACATCATGTTGTATATGAGTCTAGGCCTCGTAGATTTATTATTACTTTGAATAAGAAATTGTACAGGATACTCGAGGCAGTCCCTCCTAGTGTTATTTCCTTGATCTCTGCCAAGAAATGCAGGAAGGTCATCTCTCAGACTGGAAAATTTGTCTTCTTCATGATTCACTCTTAGAGTGAGTGAAATATCGCAGCCACATCTAGGGCCTCTACAGACGATATCTCCACACAACATAAGCAAGTGGATAAGTTTGTGGAATATTACTCAGATATCATTTCCTCTCCTACCGGGGTACCTCTGCACTGATAGTTCAAGCATCCCATTGATATGACCCCAGGCGCACCACTACCCAATGGGCCAGTCTATCGCTGCTCTCTATTAGAAAACGTGGAGATCAAGAGGAAGATCCAAGAACTGATCCACAAGGAGCACATACATCCTAGCTCATCGCCTTATGGGAGACCAACCATGTTGGTGCAGAAGAAATACGGGACATGGTGACTCTGCATTGATTATCAGGACCTAAATAAAATCACAGTCTGAAACTGGTACCCAATTCCCTGAATCGACGACCTCCTTGATTAGTTCACAAGGTCCAAATACTTCAGTAAGATTGATATGAAGTCTGGCTACCACCAGGTCCCAATAGAACAAATAGATGTATGGAATACCGCCTTCAAGTCAAAATAGGGTCTTTTTGAATGGCTGGTCATTCCCTTTGGTTTGAAAAATGCTCAAACAAATTTTATAAGGATGATGGACAATATCCTATGAACTTTCACCAAAAATTTTGTAGTGGTGTATATGGATGACATCCTCATCTACAACAAGACTTGGGTAGAACACTTGCAGCATATTCAACAGGTTCTGCACACCCTGTGAGAGCACAAACTATATGCAAACTTGGAAAAATGATCCTTCGGCATAGACAATGTCCATTACTTAGGATACATCATTGATCAACATGGTGTGCATGTGGATCCCGCCAAGATATAGGTCATCTGTGATTGGTCAGCCCCAACCACACTCAATGAACTTTATAACTTCTTGGGCCTCGCCAATTTCTATAGTAGGTTCGTGTTGAGATTCTCTCATATCGCATGGACCCCTAGCTAAGTAACCAGGCGTGGCAGTAAGGAAAAATTTGTGTGGGTATTGTCCTAACAACAAGCCTTCAATGACTTGAAAAGGAGTTTTTTCTCATCCCCAGTACTTTCATTACCAGACTTGCAACATCACTTTGAGATTGAGACAGATGCTTCAAACTATGCTATGGGCATCATTCTCACTCAACATGGCCAACCTGTGGCATATCATAGTCAGACACTATCATATGTTGTTCATAAGTACCTTAATTATAACAAAGAAATGTACTCCATTGCCCAAGCCTACCTCCAGTGGAGACATTACATTCTTGGGAAGGAGACAATCATCCACACTGATCACAAGCCACTACAATTCAAGCATACCCAAGGAAAATTGTAGAATGACCGCCATTAGAAGTGGTCCACATACTTACAACAGCTCCACCTCAACATCAAGTATAAAACATGAATTACCAACTGAGTTGTTGATTTCCTCAGCCGACCTCCAGTCGCGACACTCACCACGGTGCTAGACTCTTGCGACCATGAGACCTCCAGATGGCCCCACCTCTACGATACAGACCCTGACTTCTCCACCACCTACCAAATGTTGGGTGCCAACTCAATGGTTGCTAATTTCCATCTTCAAGATAGGTTATTGTGCCATCTGGTCCCTCTCTGTGTTCCATCAAGTGAGCGTGCAAAGATAATTTGGGAAGCTCGCTATATTTGGGTGGAATGACACTTTGGTGTCAAAAAGATAGTGGCAGTGCTGCAGAAACATTTCTACTGGCCAAAACATTGACAGGATGTCAAAAAGTATATCAAGTCCTACACTGCATGCGTTATTGCCAAACCAACCACTAAGAAACAGGGCATATACACCCCTCTTCCTACTCTTGACAAGCCATGGGAATCCATCTTAATGGACTACATGTCGGGCCTCCCATTCACCAAGAGGGTAAATGACTGTGTTTTTGTGGTTGTTGATCGCTTTTCCAAGATGGAGATTCTAGCCTCCCGTAAGAAGAACATCACAGCAGAAGCCACTACCAAGCTCTTCTTTGAATGAGTATGGGTACATTTTGGAATCCCACAAACCATTGTCTCAGACTGTGACAGTTGGTTCCTCAACACATTCTGGTCGAGCCTCTGGTCACTGCTAGATACCAAGCTCACCAAATCCACTACCTTCCAACCCAAGACAGATTGTCAAACTGAGGTTGTCAATCAGATGATCGTACATATCCTGCACCTGTACAATTCAAAATACCCTTGCACATGGGATGGGATTCTTCCCTATGTCCAACATAGCTACAACTGATCCCTTCATAGCTCAACTAGCCACAACCCCTTCCAGGTGGGGTTGGGAGTCCAACCGTTGGGCCCCATATATGTTGCACTACCCATGGTGACCACCTCGGCTGACTCGCCCCCTACTCCACCAAAAGATAAAATAGCTACCCAATTCATTGAGCATATCTAGCATATCTGCCAACAGGTTCAGGATATTCTACGTAAGTCTAATGCCAAGTACAAGCAATGCCATGATCAACATTGGGTGCCACATAAGTTTCAGGTGGGAGACAAAGTTTGGTTGCACTTGCAAAAAGAACGCCTTATAGGGCCCCATCAGAAGCTTCTCCCACTCCATTATGGGCCATACACCATCACCAAGGTTGTGGGTGACAATTCCTTTGAGCTCAACATTCCTCCTTTCCTTGTCCTGCACCAAGTCTTCAACATGGCTCTCCTTTGACCATATTTCCCACCATTATTGGACACCTCAGGGATATAAGAGAAGTTGACACCAATAGAGCTCAACCATGACTGAATGCAACATTCATCTAGTGATCATATTTTGGACACACAGATCAAGGGAACTTGACAACAAAGGATCCAACTTTATCAAGTCATCAAAGCAGGGCAACTCCTACACCAAGGCAAATGGCTCACCTGGGGCCAAATTCAACAGAAATGTACTCATCTGATGGGGGAAATAAAACAATGGATAACATTTATTCCTAAGGAAGGAGGATTGATCAGGTGGATATCAGTGGTGACCCACCTTTTCCAACTCACTCAAAACAGTTTTTTGGCAATTTTGGCAATTTACTATTTTTAGCAATTTTTAACTTCCGAGGCCATTTTGAGGGCCTAAATGAAGGTTTTTCAAGATAGTTATTCTAAATGATATTTGAAGGCTCTGATTGAGCCCTCAAAATTAATCTCCTCTATGATACCTTTCCAACGGGATATCATGCGCCTAAAACAGAGATCGTATGCAAAAGTTACGACCCCCAGAAGTTGATGTACTAACTTACCCAAACGGGGCCCATATGACTTTTGGCGCTTCATCTCCTAGGGTTAAGTTTTTGGAAGTCTAGGTTTTTTCAAATTCATGTTTATTGCAAAAATTCCTTCATAGCCTCATTGTAATGATATTTTTGAGAATGAGCGTCGCTGTCACATCTCTTCTTAGAGCTAAGCTGCCACCATTCCAACAAGCTTGTTTTTCACCACATTTTACAGTTTCAACTTATTTCCTTATTGAATAGAAAACCAATTTTACTGTATCTCTGTTATTCTGTATTCATTTTTTTCTTCTCATAAAATCTAGATCAATTAGTTTAAGCAATGTTCGCAGCACCTCAGAAGTTATGTGTTCATAACCCGTGACTGGGGGATGGAACCTGGTCCTCTGGACTTTGGCCTTTGGGCGAATTCTCTCTTAGAATCATCCAGTCTTCTGAATTTTGACCTTCCTGAAGTGATTTCCTCTCACAAGGGTTGATCCGATGGTTGGCATGATTTCCGGAACCAAATCAACGGTCTAGATCCAATCCTTACACTATCCTTCCATTGATTAATCCAACAACTATGATTTAATCAAATATTGAGATGGACAGCTCTTGTTTACTACATAATTTTGTCTTTTAGGGACTCCGACCTTTGCAATCTTCCAAATCTCTCGGAGTGCATTTCACCGAAGTGTGTATGCTATATCCGACGATCAATATTCAATCTTCCGTCAGATAGATGATCCAGGCTTATCAGAGGCTTTCAAGTAAATCAACATTCAGGACTTGATTTGCAGTTGAGTGGATGGTTCTCGTTCACTTCGAGAATTTGGGATTCCGAGGCTTCTGAGGTCCAGGTAATTGCTGCTCCAATTTCCACCAGATATGGTTAGTACTGAAGTGGTAAACATAGGAGTGCTTATGTCATATTTCTAATACATTTTTATCTAATGGTCATGTGAGAACCCGAAGGATCTTAGATCAACGACCAACATTAACTTCAGATTTCGTCGCTTCAGGTAGTTTGATTTTTCCCACTTCCCAATTCTCTTGGAGTAATATTCCCCAAAGAATAAACCTTGAGTAACTTGACCTCATCTATAACATGAAATGATTAACATGATCCAACAGTTGTCAGGATTTCAGCTATTCGAGATCTCAGACCTTTGTCCTTACTTATCTTATCCTTCACTTTATTTTGATCGGATGGTCAATATTACTCCCAAAATGTTTCTCATATCGACGACTGAGAATGACTTCGGCCTTCAACGCTTCTGGAAGTTGTTGGTGGTAGAACCTCCGAAGGTCATACTCTCAGAGTGATGTGGCTTGCTGAAATCATTGCTGATGTGGAAATAGCCGAGTGGCTGCCACATGTCACTTAGATTTGCGACTTATGCATACCTGAAATTCCAACTGCACCTTGACACTTGTCATCATCTGATTGCACCAAGTATCCTTGTCGATGTGGTCTTGCTGACGTGGACTATGATGACATGGTATCTCAAGTGTCTGCCATGTGTCTTTCTCTGTGACTTCAGAACTTTAAACTTCGGGTGAATTTACATATTCTCAACCCTTTTCTGCTGAAGTGGTTAGCACCGAAGTTGACCGTGTCCTGATCTGACAGTTCCCATGTTCTACTTCAAATCAATGGTTTTCGTTACTTTGGGGATTCGACCTTCGAGTAATTTGGCTATCCCTCCATAGTGTTTAGCTATCGAATAAGTCATAAGGCTGTGGTGACTTCTTGCTATCAGTTGTTTAGTACACCTTACTCTCTCCTTCCATTGCACTTGATCTAACGGTCGAGAATGCCCCTAGAGTAGATCAACGATCAAAGATGATTGTGGAGTCCCAACTAGCATGACGTTTAAAACTGTCATCGAGTTCCACAATGGAAAATGCTCATTGGTAGTGGAACTGATGCCAACCATAGATATATTGGTAGGTAATGATTGATGGTTGGTGTGGATTGTGAAACCGAAAATTATGCGATCATTAATTCAACACTTTCATCCTGCATTGGTTCTCTGCCGTTTTTTTCCCTTACTGAGATCCGACGGTCATGAATTAATCATATGTTGATCCAACGGTCCTCCTCTTGTAACTCCCAAATCTGATGGTCCTAGTTTGTCTTGAAATCTACATCAGTGGATAGGATTCTTCCTCGATTCTTTTGTAGTTTTACTTTGGGGATTTCAATCCTGATCACGTTTCTGCAATGCTCTTTCCCTTTTGATATTTTTGGTTTTGTAATTGGATTCTAACTGATCGAGATCATTGATCTATTGGGAATTTGATCCCAATAGTCTTTCTACAATGCATTAATCTCGTGAAATCTAATACGCTTCCTCTCCTGAGCTTTAGGTAGATACCTCTGCATGTTTTTCATAAAAAATCATCATCACATCATAATGACATCGACTGTTGACATCAATTACAACACATCAATGACAATACATCCAACAGTATTATATGGTCATATGCATATTTTAATAGTAAAACACTTTGTTTTTTCAGAGTTTAACCGTCAGATAAATGAAATGGGCACACATGAGTGGAGTTTGAGAATTCAGAGTGCGAGAGCCTGGGATATTATAATATTAAATACCACATAATCTCCTTTCTCTCTCCACACACTTATATATATTAATATTAATATCTCTTTTATAATCATAATCGTTGGAGAAAAGAGGAGGGAATGCACGAATGTTACAAGGTATGCTCGGGGTCCAAAACCCCCACGTATTTTATTAATAATATAATAAAATATATTATATTGCAACATGGGCGCTTTGTAATAAATATAAGTACATTTTAAGATGATTTGGGTGGTTTACAATGCAATTAATTATATTATGATTTAATTATTAAATTACATTATAAGGTTTTTATAACCTGGATAATTAAATTAACACTAAACCATTCCCAAGGGAAAGAGAGAGAAAGTAAATCCTCATTAATTATCCAACCAGTATATTAGGCTGAGTAAAAACATATTTATGGGGGTATTTAATTAATGAATACTAATGAATATTAAATAATTGAATACTGAGGAGTGGTATATTAAGAAAATATTGATTAAGTAACTTAATGAGTTCATAAGAAATGAACAAGTGTCAATCTTTGGTCAAGCAAGCCTTTGTACCTATGGTGACATGGAAATTCTTAATGGGTCCACATATCAAGTGGATATTGATCCATGTGTCACGAGAGGGCATAGGTACACGAAGGAAACAATGACCAAGGTGGAAAGTGAGATTCATACTCAGTCGTAGATCTCCAAGGGACCCACCTAAGCTAAGTGTAGTTTGAGAATGAGAAGGGCCATTAAAAGTCATGCGAGTTTGTGAATCTGAGGTCATCAGAGTTGTTGATCTCCTAACCTCAAGGGTCATTGGATCTACAGGTTATATCTGTCAAAGTGTGTGGTTGGGGAAAGCCCTTCGGAGTGGATCCTGTGTTGGAAATCCACTAAACCAGATGGGAATACTCCAATGAAGAAACAAATATTCAAACCAATGGACAGGGGTATCATATGGGTTAGGTGGCATATGCCAGGTCAATTCCATGTCAAGTGGCATGAATGACGGGGAACCACGAGGTTTCCATGTGGAACCAAATATGAACTCCATGAACAAAAGTCTGGAAACCTTGGAGGGATTGTAAATTCTTATCTAAATATTTGTTTTGAGCATGGTTATAGTCAATGGAAAGATCTTGACGAGAAGAAGACGATGGCATCCTCTAGATGAGGCTTTGAGATGATTGAGTAAAATAAAAAATTTAATACCCCATCCCTTATAAAGGTACTTAGGGGGTTAGGTGTGTTACATACACATGTTGGAAATTGATTTGTAATGTCATCGATATAGTGCTCATTTTGTGAGCTGATGTCATAGAGGACACGTGTCGGTCCCATGTTGATTGTGGGGGCGTCAGGTGTAGTTAGGATAATTACAGGCTAGGGGGCTGCAATCCATGGATGAGTGCCACTTCAAAAGTTATTTAACTTGGGTTGAGTTTTGCGGCTCCCCTCCCTTATCTTAAACATTGAACATGCAGGGGGTGGTGACACAATCCATTGTGAACCGTCGATCTGATGGTAGGAGCACGTGATTAAATCTGCAATTAACATACATTTTATGAATAAAAAATATATAATATATAAAGGTTTGGAATAAACTTTTAATTTATTAAAATTTTTAAATAAAATAAAACTAACTTAACACTATATATTATAATAAAATAAGATTTTATTATAATATTTCGAAACTAAGCTATCCCTAAGGTTTTTATAATTTTTTTTACAAAAATCCTTAACTATGATAAAATCTAAAAGATAAAATTTTGAGACCCTAAGAAAAATTTAGACCATGTTACAACATCTAGCTCCATTTGTGGATTGTTGTTGTGGTGAATTACCCCTGCGGACAGTTGAAATCCCCATTTGATTGGGTTTCCTTCGAGCCAAGACAGAAGGGAAAAAAATGGTAACTACTTTCCCTTTAGATCTATTTCAACAATCAAAATAAGAGGAAAAATATGGATGACATAACCTTTTATGATGGTTTTCCTCATTGCACCAGCCTTTGACCTTGTTGACCAAGCTCCTAGGCACAAGAAAGGAACTAAAAGGAACAAGAGAAATCTTCTTCTTCTACTCTATTTTTTTAGGTGACAATAGATCTATCTATGATGACCTTAAAACCATAGACATGCATGTAACAAGTGACACAAAACATGAAGGGAATAGGCCAAGTTATATATTAATAGAAAGTCATGGTGAAGCACTTATAATCCAATGTTGATGTTGCAGTAGCTCCTCCAAGCTCTCCTATCCAACCCTCTCCTGAATGTCTTAAGATCAGAATTATGATGCTCATATATATTCTCCTCACCCCTTTTCACCTTGGAATGAACTCATTATATAGGATTTGGAGGCTTAACCACCATGGAGAAGATTGCTCACTAGATCCACTAAATTGGGATCTCCAATATTTTTAGGGAGGAAATATCTCTCAAGGATTTTAGGGTTGAAATATCTCTCAAGATCCATCAAATTAGGATATTGGTTTGATAAAATATCCCAACCATCCATGAGACTCTCAACTTATCCTTGAGATTAGGAAACTAGATGTGAGGTGGATTGTCACACTAAATTCATTTCCTTTTTTTAATAAAAATGAGTAATACATGTGCACATAGTAATTTGACCTTTGTATGATAAATTTCTCCCCTAACATGTCTAGGGATCATGACAAACACTCCCTCACTTAAGTGTGACAAATAGGTGTGTAACAAATGCCCCCTAAAGTGTGAGGTTAGAAGAGAATCTGATGGCCAAAACAATTTAAAAATATGTGTGCAAGGGTGCTAGAGTAGGAAATACTGGTGGAAGATACAAGCAAACATCAATCAATATATATGTATCATCCCCAAGGTAGGCATACCCATGCTCAAAATAAACTTGACTCCAAGCATGGTAGTTGACCAATACACCACATATCCACGAAACCATTGACTAAGGACATGGCCACCAAAAATACAATGTGGATCCATACCTCCATGACTCAATCAGGTCATAGCCATGAAGGAATACATAGTGGAGATACAATATGAAAAAAACATAACCACAAACCAATAGAAAGTGGATCTATGTGGCAAGATACATATCAGTGAGAGCTCCAACATGATGACTATACCAAAATCCACCAAGTACTCAAATAATATCCATGACAACCTGGGGAAGGAACGTAACAAAAGTGAGTTCCTAAAGGGGTTCCCAGGGTCTTAGTCCCAATCCTGATATGGTACAGTTCTATCCATGCGAATAGATGTGTTGATGTCAAACATGGTAGAAATCATTTGGTTACCTATCATTTATGTATATTGTTAACAAGTGCAAGGGAAATCATCAATGATGACACTCCCCCCAATATTTGGTTCATCTGCCAACTCTTCTTCTGCACTCGCTTAGATTCCTATTTATTACGAGGAAGAGGTTCATTAGGGAGGGAGGAAGAAAGAGGATCAATTGATATAGACAGAGGAATGGAAGGTTTAGGTACCATATCTTATGGAATATGGGTCTCTGCTAGACTAAGTGATGTGATGTCACTTAGTGTTTCAATTGCAAATTGACTAGACACTACCCAAGGATCAAACAATTCATGGGATCATTGCACCATATCCGAAATCATGTTTAACATGGAAACCTCATGTGGGGAATTAGGGGGAGGTAAGGGAAAAACTCCCATGAGTGAGGAATCTTTGATGAGACCTAACCCAACACTTGTGTACTTAAGATCAAACTGTCCCATGAAAGGGATATTCTTCGCTGAAGAATTATTGATATCTGGTGTGCAATGATCAAGTTAGTCAACGGTCACAATTTTCCGTTGATGGGGAGATTGTAAAAGGAGAAAGATTGAATATGTGACGATATTCATGGCATAGAACCAAATATGAACAAGCTATAAATAATAATCCATGGGTGCATCAACCACTTCAATGTCAACATAAATAGTTTTTCCCTTCAATTCTACAATGAAATATTTCAGGAGTCTGTAAGGTTGGAAACCACTTCCATCAAACACTTTAAGGGTGGTAGGAGACTGGTTAAGTTCAGGAGAACCAATGGCTCTCTACCAGGAAAAATACATGACACAGGTGGAGGCACCTTCATAAAAAAAATGCAATGGATGTTTTTCCCATGAACCATAACTTGAATTTGGAATGTCAGGTGGTGGGAGAGCCTCGATTTAAAATATTCTAGATTAAACATAATTATATTTGATGCATCTAGATACACAAATCCAATGGCTAATAACAGGGTTCTACGTTGACTTGGATAGTTCTTTAGAACTTCCATTGTTGACATAGCACAAGGTGCTTACGCCAAATCTTTAACAATGTTGTATTTTTTAGCAGTGTGGGAACTTGGATTGAAAATCGAATTTTGAATTGTTCCCTTGGGCGAGCTTAACATTGAGTCAACAAGATGGAGAGGGGTAGAAGATGAAGAGGGGAAGAAGATGGAGGAGGAGTAGAAGTGGAGGGATTATCGATAGAACCTCCATTGGCATGATTGACTGGAAGAGTTTCATAAGTCTTAGCTTTGGTTTTTAGACTAACTGTTTCCTTACACATAAAACCCTAAGGGGCACTTGAGGAAGCATCCACATGCCAGTGGGAATAACCTGTGCTGCCCCATTGCAGCAGGGTAGGATTTTGTGCAGCCATTTTTTGTTTCTATGGTGGGAAAGGGTCAGTTAATATTGTGGGTTGGGAGGTACCTTTCAGAAATTTAGCGACTTCCTCACAATGAGGGCAGTCTTTCGTGTAGTGGTCCTCTGTACAAATAATACAAGGCAACTTTTCTTTCCTTTTTGGTTTGTTCTCAGCAGTCATTTGCATTTTTGTGTTCTCTTTATCATTAGAAGACTGTTTGGATCTACCCTTATTTTTATTCTTTCCTCCAGGTTGCTAATATGAAGTGGATTGGTCCGCATTCACCTCGGAGGTATGTGTAGGAGAGGGAGAAGTTTTGGTGTTGGTAATGGAACCCACCATGTCATCGGAATGGGCTTTTGGACTAGGTCTTGACGGATTGTTCGATAGGTGAGGTGTTGGGGAATCATATCATAAAGTGTGTCGTATTTAGAATATACCAAGTCCAAATATTGAGCACGACTGATCACTTGCTCCTCAGTGACAACACCACCCATGGAAACATCTCTGGAGATGGGTGGCAAAAGTGACTTGGTAAACCAATCTGCCAAGAGTTGGTCTGGAATCGCGACTTTAATAAACCATCACTTCCACCTCCATTCATGAATATGATCAAATATATGAGTGGAGGTGGATTTCCTAAGTTAAGTTAAAATCTCTGCACCAGTTTTATATCGAATCAACAACTAGAAGTGTGTCAAAAAATCCATAGGTAAAGAGTTGAAGTCGCTAAAGGAATGTCATGGAAACTCTATATACCATTTAGCTGTTGAACCTGTGAGACTTCTCTAGAAAATTATTAATCAAATGGAATCATCCATCAAAGAGATAGAATAACACCATAGATGGAAGGTCATTACATGGTTATTAGGGTCTTCTCTAGGTCTCCTATCAAATTTTGGGATAATGGAAGGTAGTTTGGTAGGGATTGGAAGCCAAAATAGGGCATGCAGTATGGGATCATTTCCCAAATGGAACAGATTAGGAGGATCTAATGTAGCCAAGAATGGAATCTCTCAGTTGATCTGTGGATACTGGTAGTAACCATGTGGCATGGGAACACCATTAGGACCATATACAGGTTGTGACCTGATGGAAAAAATAGATGGTCCCCCCATGTATTGTGGTTGACTAGATGGTCCTCCTATGTAGTGTGGTTGATTTGAGGGTCCCTCCATGTACTATGGTTGACCCTATGGTCCTATCATGTACCGCGGTTGACCTGATGGACCTCCCATATACTACATTTGAGGGATTTTTCATGTTGGAATAATGGGGTTCACAGATTGATTGAGAAAATATCCTTGATGAGGAATTCCCTTTAGATTATGTTGACCCCATAAAGGATTCATAACTCATGGATATTGTTTTCCATGATACAAGCCTATACTAGTAGGAATGGAAGGACTTTCAGGAGCGATTTCCCCCTAGGATTGTTGTTGTTTCCCCCACATAGGATTTTTCCCCATGGCTAAGGGTTTCCCCCCAACAAAATTTTTCCCTCCAGCTAAAGGTTTCCCCATGGCCAAAGGTTGGCCCCTCCCACCAAGGATTGACCTCCAATGAAGGGTGTAGAAGAACTCCATATTTGTAAAGTTGGAGATGTAGGCCGAGTATCTTTTGTAATTGTGGTTGTGTGAACGACTTGATTGCTGACCATCTGACCAATGGGATGACCAAGTAAAGAACTTGGTGCATGCACATGTGGAACTAGTGAAGCAAGAATATTAATTGACCCATGTGTGAAGAGAGGTGTACATGCAAGTGGTTGTGTCAGAGTAACATGGTTCACGAATGTTCCTAGTAAATAAGAAGCACCAACAGTAGTGGTCTGTGATCTTGCAGGATCAAATACAAGAGATGAATTGGTCGGTAAACGGTAAGAAGAATAATCCTCAATAAATATCGTGGATGGTAGTTCAACGTGTAGTGGGCCAAGTGGATTCGTTAAAGGGGGATTCACATAAGGTACAACACCTTCTACTAAGGTTGTGGTCGGTTCTTCAAGTTGGTCAGTTCCAGGAGCTACACTCCCAACCTCATAAGCCATTTCATCATCAATAATTCCTTCATTAGAAGAATTGCATTGAAGCTCTTGAATTCAAGGATACAAACCTTGCATTCTGTGAGATATTCGAATCCCTTGATCAACCACGATGAAAATTTGATGATTCCTATGACCAACTACTGACTGTGAAAGTAAACACCCCTAAAAAATACCTACAGGTAATCAACCAAATAAACAATATGTAAAAGGATCTTTTGAAGATGAGATATCAAGCCATCAACAAAGATATGAGAATCAGCTACCCCGAACTCCAGATAAAAACCCTTCTTAGTGCAAGCAACCCTCGCTTCATAGAATCACCCTCCAAGGGTACTGAAAGTGTGATACAATGCCTACCCCAGTTATCATGGGAAACCACCCACAATGACCACTGTAGATACCTAGGAAAGGTTACTAAGGTTACCAAATCGTAGTCGGCCTCTGGGGGGGGGTATAGTCTGCAGTCTAGACCGAACGTATGGGAAGGATAATAAATTCTGAAGCTCTTCCAAAGGATTGAAGACAAGTGGTCTAGTAAAACTCCTGAGGACCTTGAACGGATTTGAGATTCATGAAGAACTGAGACCAAATGAACCGATAACACTCAAGAAAAATCCCCAATATACGCTCTTCCACTATGATTAGTCAAGATTTGGAGGGGTAATATCTACTCCTCTTTCGCCTGCGGCCTCGTGTTTATCCCCTGTGTTAGAGGGTGTTCATGAGTATGACTATACAACAGTCGGTTTTTTTCACTCTTTAGTGTACTACAGCCTTTTTGAGTAGCCTTGGATAATTAACTCACTTCACCCTAATCCAAAGGGCCTATCCTTAGATTATTGTTGGTGTGCTATAAATAAAAAAATGTCTAATTGGTTTTATTAGGGAGTTCATTTATTTTAATGACTGTGTTTACTCAGCAAGGTCCATGGAGATGAAATTGATGATGTTGCAACTTGACTCGAGAACCATGCAAAAACAATGAAATGAAAAATATTTCCCTCAATGAATTCTAACTCAGGAAAGGAGAAGATATATTTTTTCTTCTTAATATTAAAAAGCACTCAATATCATGCAACTTTTCATTTTTCTTCTTAAATGAAAGAAGAATGATGCCAAACTATCAAATATATGTTTCTTAAACCTTCGATCTAGAAAAGGATATCCCTGGTTATCCAGATGTCCTGAAACATGTTTGCGACCAGATCATATCCATCAAAAAAATAAAAAAATAGGAGCGCCTTCAAAGTTCACGATATGTGATTTGTGTCTCCTCTACTCATACTTCCAGTGGATGGCTTCTAGATCGTATCCTTTGTTTTCCTGAGGGGGTTGTTGGTTTCCATATCCTTATCATTTTCAATCTCAGGGGAATAAAAAGGAATATTTTCCTCTGTCCCTAGGGTTGATCGATCTTCCAGGGAGACGTTGGCATCATCATATGACAAGTGCTCCTTTTTGGTTTACTCCATGACGTGGAGGCCTATCTCCAGAGGAGATATATAACACAATATGTGATTGTTCATTGCATACGAAATCGTGCTCCAAGGGACCCAACGCCGGAGAAATTTTAGGAGGATTTGATCGCATGATCCGTCCCTTATTTGTCGATCCTAAGAGACAAATGGTGACTTGGGTCATGAATATAACAATGGACAAGAATATGGTGAAGGTACAACTAGATATGTCAAGTGTGAATGAACGAGGAGAAGAGTTGGCTGAAGAAAAGATGCAGAGCACTGTAGCGAATTCACATAATCTAGATGATTGTATGAAAACCAACAAACCCCAGTCTGCTAGTCAATCAGAGGATTCAAATATTTCAAAATGGAAATTAACTTTCCATTATGCGAAATTAGTTGATCTGTAGTTTATGGTATCGGGCATTTTAGAAGCCATTACAAAATTAATAACCATGGTTGCACTGATGTTTACATTGACTAGTTTAGTGACACCATTAAAGCCTTCTGATTTCTGGTCATAGAGATGGAATTACTGGAGTATAGTCATTAATATAGCATGGGCATGATAAATCCTTGGAAAATTGGACCGTCGTTCAATTGAAAAGACTTAGATTAGTTCGGTGTTGAATCACTAAAGTGTATTCACATCTGGTCACCCTGAAATTCATTACCTATGTCACTCAGAGGAAAAGACATCATGCAAAGAATAATTGAAGACTTGTTGCTTCCATACATGGGATTAAAATTCATGGTCTATAGAGCTTGGCACAAAAGAGGAAAATCGCACATGTCTTGTGGATGAGGGTTATAAATTTTCATTTCACCGTCAAAGAGTGTGATCAATCGTTTGTATTGATTGGATTGTGGCTAAGATCATGATGTCATGGAGTGACATCACCAGAAATGATGCTCAGAGACACAGGTAGTCTCTAGGAGCAATATACCTCCTAGGATAGGACCATGCCATATCGAAGAGACATTTTTAGTAACCATGAATGCAAGATATGGGGATGGACCCTATGATGGAGGAAGATACAGTATGAGACTCAGAGAGAGAAGTTATAGAAATCTTGATACATGAGTTGAGCCATGAGATGTTGAGGGAGTAGGCATGGTACTAGTTCTAGTGTATGTAGAGGCACTACGAGAGAGGAAGGTGGTACTACATACAGAGGGAGTAGAGATTGAGTTACCTCCAGAGAAGGAGGAAGAGATACCTTCAGTGTTAGAGAGAGAAGAGATAAAGGAGGAGTCACCTCCAGCTCCAGAGGGAGAAATTATTGAGACACTCTCAGTTCCAAATAGAGCAGTTGTAGAGAGAGAGTGGGAGAGTTAGTTCCACATAGAGCAGCCCCAGAGGAGGGTAGTTATTGACAGAGTAGAGAAGTTACTCTCAAATCTAATGTTTAGCAGTTACAGAGTCCTAGAGGGAAAGTCTATAGTGACTTCCAAGTTGATCTATAAGATCAAAGACATAGTTGGTGGGAGCATCGAGAGGCACAAAACAAGATTTGTTGCTAGATGATTCTCTCAGGTGGAGGGAATAGATTATGAGGATACATTTTCTCCTATTTCTCTATACACTTCTATTCGGATGATTATTTCCCCTGCAACATCCATGGGCTAGAGAGTACATCAGATGGATGTAAAGACAACCTTTCTCAATGGAGAGATTAGGGAAGAAGTATACATCGAGCAGCCAGATGGTTTCATGATACATGATAAGGAGTCTCATGTGTGCAGGTTGAAGATGGCCTTGTATGGAATCAAGAAACCACCTCGAGCTTGGTATGCAAGGATTGATGGACACCTGATGATTTTTGGGCTTCAAAAAAAGTGTTTTTCGATCCCAACTTGTACTACAATATTGTTAATGGTGAGTCCCTGATTTTTGTCCTCTACATTGGTGATTTATTCCTCACCAATACAGAGAGCCTTATTGTTGAATGCAAGTATGCATTGGCCTCTAAGTTTGAGATGAAGGACCTTGGTATGATGCACTACTTCTTGGGACTAGAGGTGTGGAAAAGAACTGATGAGATCTTCCTGAGTCAGGGGAAGTACACAGTTGAGATATTGAAGAAGTTTGAGATATTTAACTTGAATCCCGTGGCTACACCAATGATGAAAAATCTAAAGAAACTAAGTGTGTCTTCTTCCAATTCCGATGAAATTGATCCGAGTCTATATAGAAAACTGATTGGATAATTAATGTATTTGGATAACACCGACCAAATATTTGCTATGCAGTGAGTGCACATAGCTAGTTTATAAGTCAGCTGAGATAGACACACTATATTGTTGCGAAGCATGTGTTGAGATACTTGCGAGGCACAGTTGGACATGGTCTGAGAAATACTTCTAGTATTGATATGATATGGCAAGAATATATTGACTTTGATTGGGCAAGGAGCACAGTGGACAGAAATAGCACCTTCAAGTGTTGCTTCGCTTTGGGATCTTCCATGCTTTTCTGGTGTAGCAGGAAACAAACTTATGTGGCTTTGATCACAATAGATGAAAAGTACATTACATTAAGTATGACAGCCCGTGAAGTAGCGTGGCTTCACAAGCTCCTTGCATATTTATTCAAACATGTGATGGATTCCACCATTATTCATTATGGTAACCAAATTTGTGTGAAGATCTCTGATAATCCAGTGTTTCATGACAAATCGAACCACACTGAGATCAAGTACCATTACATTCGAGAAATGGTGCAGAGGAAGGAAGTATTGGTGAAGTACCTTCCTACAGATGAACAAGCTATTGATGTTCTTACCAAACCAGGATGAAGTTTAAGTACTTCTGTGACAGACTTGGCATGGCAAAGAATGTCTCCCTTGCTGAGAGGGAGTGTTGATGTTTGCAACTTCCTAACACATTCTCCATATCGTACTTCTCTGTGACTGAACTGAGTTGATCTGTGATGACACTTATCTGAGAAGGGATAAGTGGGGCACTTATCTGAGAAGGGATAAGTGTGGTTGGGCTTATAACCCAACATCCCATGTGCAGAGCACATTAGGACATGTCAAGGGAGTTTTCCCTTGACATCATACACTATGGGAGTTGGCCCTAGTGTTTCTAGAGGGTGTAGCCTCTAGAAGTCCACATGGAGTGCCATGATGACAAAATTTCTCCAGATTGTACTCCTCCGTGAATTGAATTGAGTTGATCTATGATGACTCTTATTCGAGAAGGGATAAGTGGAACAGTTATTCGAGAAGGAATAATTGCATTTGGGCTTATAGCCTATCGTCCCATGTGGAGAGAACATGAGGAAATGTCAAGGGATTTGACCCTTGATGTCTCACACTATGGGGAGTTGACCCTAAGTGTTCCTAGAGGGAGTAGCCCTAGAAGTCCACANCCATGTGTGACAAATATTTTTCTACTATGGTGGTTTTGTACCACTTACGGAGACTGCATGTCTCTGGATAGTAGTTGTGTACTACTATGGAAAGATACCTCCCTATTTAAGAGGGAGTGTTGATGTTTCAACATTGAGAATAACTTCTCCTAGATTGGGTTGTAGACCAAGGGAGATAGGATACATTTATCACAAAGGTGCACTTGTGGTAAATGGGCTCAGACATAGTCCTTCCTTGATTATGGCAAGGAATAATATGGACTCGAGGTGCTTGAAGTGCTTTCCACATGTCAGTTAGCATCAAGCCGACATTCACTCATAGGTGTGTGCCTGTGGTGAAAGATCCTGGTGTGGTATTTGTCCTAGTCATGGTGATTTGACAAGGAATGATAAAGACTCAAGATGCTATATGCTTTTACA
>SNQJ01S0012046.1:63817-77254 GCA_010110895.2 Picea sitchensis | reverse complement strand
ATTAGCATTAGAGACAAATCAAATTGAATAAAAATTCTTTAGCAAATGGAGACAAATTAATTTTGAAAATTGAAGACAAATTGATTTAAGAATTTTGTTCAGATCTTCAACAATACCAAAACATCTCATAGCCATTCCTTTGATCTCTACTTTCTGATCTTCCAGATCGCAACAAGGCGCAGGACGAGAGCATACTTACTTGAGAGCATACTTATACTTATTCAAAACTTAAAACTTAACGCAAAAACTGAAAATAACATCCTACCTACTCTATGCTAATTAGAAGTTAGAGATTAATTACGTGTAGGCAAATTTCCAATTTAACCATTCGCGTAATAGGAGAAAGAATATATTCACACACAATTTAAAAAAATTAAAAATAAAATGTATAGAAGTGTGTGAAATCAATTGTGGTAAATGCGATGCAGAGAAATGGGGAAGAAAACATTGAACTGTCCTGATACTCACTTGAAACCAACATTCAATGAGGCTTTCATATGTGTGATTTCCGTTCTGATTCAGCTTACTTGCATTCTCTTGTTGGTACTCCTCGATCTCATGTTCAAATAGTTGTTCCTCATTTGATTCTTCTAGTGTCGATTCTTATTTTTCTTTAGGAGAGGCTAAGTCCTTGATAGCTGTCAAGATCTCATCTTCTAGAGAAGATGAGATCCCGACTTTTTCTAGGATCTAAGAGAGATGTTCCAAGTTTATATTCATTATAAAATCATCTTACTGGTATTCAAATAAGATATTTTATATAAGAAAATGTAAGCAAACCAATTATATACTCAAAGCACCACCATGCTACTAGGACCCTGTTGTCACCAAGTCATCTTTTCACACAAGTTAGCTTCTCTTCTCATATATATAAAAAATGGCTAATGCTAACAAAACACAAATTCTAACTACTAAAAGGAAGAGAAAAACCTAACTTTGTAGAAACCCCACTAAAGTGGATACATGGGCTCTTCCCTCATGTCTTACCGTCTTCTCTCCGCCCTTAGATCGTCCTTAAAATCACACCACACTTGCATGGAAATAAACACACTTGCATGAAAAGAAACAATCAAGTCTTTGGAAAAACAAAAGCAACCTAGTTATGCTCTAATCCCTTTAGCACCTCCCCGACAACGATGACAAAACATTGGTGTTAAATATTGTTAATGAATTAATTACCCAACTATTTAATTGTCAACCCGGGTCTTGTAAGCTTCGAGGTGCAAGCGCAGGAAACACAGGATTAAAGTGAAACTAGCTTAATCTAATTATTGAAAAGGAAACACACAACTGAAATTGAATCTAATTAGGAAAGCATGAAATTGCATGAAATAAATCTAATTAAGAAAGCATGAAATTACATGAAATGAATCTAATTATGAAAGCATGAAATTGCATAAAATGAATCTAATTAGGAAAGCATGAAATTGCATAAAAGACAAATAATGCATAACAAGCAACTAGTGAGCTCACATGAAATCAACACCACTAAATCATAATAAAGAATCCTCTACTCAATATGGAGAAATCAAGATGTTAGTATTAAATCATAAACTCTACTACATAGCATTCCAATCCAAAACTCTATAAAATGATTAACTCACTCAATCATTCACACACTTATTAACTCCATTCTTTCACTAACTCCTACTCCTTCACTAATTCTTACTCCCTCACTAATCCCTACTAATCTCAAATGGAGAGAGAGCACCCCTTTATACATGAGTTGCTTTGAAAAGAGGATAAGCAACTAATAAATGTAGATCCACTCTCATCTCAAGTAGGTACAACCAATTTTCTAATAATTACATAATATTTATCTCTCACAAATCCTTAATATCTTTGATAAGAAATTATGTCCATATCTCCATGATCTTTCTCCTTTGAATATGCTTTAAAAATTATCCTCAAATCTTCAAAGGTTGGAGAAAAGATTCAAGAAGCTTGAATAATCTTTTGGTTGGAGTCTTCAAATATTCCTACACATTACAAAACTCATCCAACTTTGAGATATCCATGAAAATATGTCAATTTTCTAATATTTAATCACAAATTCTCTTTTAATACTAAAATAAATGATTTGAGAAATAATAAGGCTAAACCCATATTTAATTATGAAAATGGTATTAATGAATGGTTTATGGAGTGGTAGAATATGGATAAATGTGAGGAATGGTGAAAGTAAAAGAGGATGAAAATGCGACAATCCTGAGACTCAACAAGATTTAGTAATTTAAGAAGATAAGGGCTTATGTTTTCAAAGAGAAGAATTATTAAGAAAAATGATCTTTTACAAGAATGAACAAACTATCTAAGAAACAATGTTTTTGTGTTTGTTTACTTTGGTTATCTCTATAAATTAAAAGAAAAAGAAAGAAAACCAATATATACAATTAATGAAAATTTGAATTTTAAAACTTAATATAGTGTTTTAGAAACTGCCCATTCACAGACAATTCCAACAAATCTCGTTCTAGATTTTGAAGGGATAATGCATTATTTCCCTCAACTGCGACAATCTTGTAGGGTCCTAGCCACAAATGATCGAACTTTCCATGTTTTCTAGGATCCTCTCTTCTACTATCCCATCTTATTAGTAAGTCACCAGGGATGAAATTTATCTATTTTTCTCTCCTGTCAAAAATGGCCTTCATCTTGTCTTGATATTCTTAGAACTTGTCATTAAATTTTTCTCTTGTTTGCTTCACTTCGATTAACTGATTCATTCTTTTGGTGAAGTCATTGGGTTCTTCTTCACTATCCTGCAAAAAGTCTAAGATAGAAAAATAAAGATCAAAAGGAAGTACCACATCACTACCATAAATTAATTGAAAGGAGACATACCTGTGGACCTTTTAGTACTGATTCTATTATCCCAGAGTGAAAAATTCAAATTAGAGTGCCAAGCATTTTTTTTATCTGTTAACATTTTCTTAATGACTCTCATTAGAATTTTATTTAGACTCCTGGGTTTACTATGGTACTTCTGTAATAATGAACAAGCGATTGGATGATGCCGCATTGTCTTGCATATTTCACAATACCCCACTCCTCCTTCTACTGGGTTCGGTGCTCCTATGGCCATATACTGCGCAAATGCTGGACACTCATGTTTACGATGGCCTTATGTCTTACATACACCAAACTTGCTCATTTTTTCCCTTTCCCTTCATTATTTCTTACAACTAAATCGTCAACGTAACCAATTGTGATTGAACTTGTGCCATCCCTGTGTTATCTCCTATCGGGGATGAATCCAATTTCATCATGATTTCTAAAGATTCTGGCTACGATGTAACTTTATATTGTGTCAAGGGGCAATGAATGTGTGGCAACAAACCTGCAATAAACCATTCTTTATTTTTTTATCAATGATCTGGAATGTCAACCTACCCATCACATCTTTAAACCTCTGATCAAATTCCCAAACTGACTTAGTGTGTACTTGCTTAATTTCTTTCATCTTTGTGATGTAATAAGACTCAGATTTTGGCTTCCGGAATTCCTTCAATAAGGCTTGCCTAATTTCTTCCAATGTTCTTGATTTTCCTATTGGTGTGGTCGTCTAAAATTTCATATACCATATCAGTGCACAATTTCTGAATGTCATTGCTAACTGTGCAATTTTTTGTTGCCTCATCTTGGACATTATTCATAGTCCATATCATTTCACATACAAATAGATGTTTCTTTGGGTCCTCTAAACCCCACTCCATGGAATTTAGGCACTCTCAATGTACTATTTATTCCTGCCATTGTATTTTGTGTAGCACTTATCCTCGGTGTTGCTGACTGACTCTGACTTGCTGCACTATTTCCACTATTCTGACTATTGTTCTGACTTCCTCCACTAACTACAATTACTCTTGACAAAGTTTTGGTTCCTGTTTCATATCTAGGTGACACACATGGGGTCGATGGTTTGACACATATTCCAATCTAATATGGGCTTACTTCTTCTGTTGGAATACACTGAAGATCCTCTTCTCTTTCCTTTATTTTTATGTTCGATGTTATCTGGAGAACTAAGTAGGGATATCCTTCCTCTAACACGTTGTGATGATCTCTCTCAGCCATAGTCTCTTTCTTACTATGCCTAAACCTCTTCCCACTGTGAAATACTCCAATCTCTTTGTCTGACGCATTGTCTTCTTCTCTCGGCATCCTCAGTCCATCCATTCCATATTCATGCCTTCCCTCATCTCTTTCCACTCTTGGATCATCCTCTGTTCATCCCCCAATATCCCTATGTGCGTGAAGGCGATTAGTAGTCAAATTCCATTTTCATAACATTCTTGTTGCACAACAAAATATTTATCCAGGTAGACTATGCTTTCAAAAATCTTCCACGTGGAACCTTGAAAAATTTCCTTTTTGTAACACTACAGGACTCGGTACACTCTATTTCAAACTCTGTGATGTAACCCCCCAGTATGTTATTCAAGCAAAAATAAACTACATGAGAACTTTATCATTTACTGTATTCAATTGTCTGTTCAGTTCTAGAGTCCAGTTTCTTGGAGCCTCAACTCAATATCTTCCAACATTCTCCACTAAAATTTCTAACCATTTAGTCAAAATTATAGGAAATTCACGAAAGAAGATTTCATGAAGATATGTAAGCACATACCTTTGCAACCACTTTTTGTTGCTAAGTCATGGATTCCTATTCTATTCTCTAGAAAATTATCTCTCCTTCCTCTGGAACCATTATGAGATCGCTTCCTTATTCAACCTCCAAAACATTCCCCTTAATTATAGATCCTGGACCCAACAACAAAACCGGTTTTTGACGTGTAGAGAAGACCCTAGGTTCATACAAATAATCAACCAACAAAACCCTTTGACACTGGCCCTTTCAGCATCACCTGGAAGAAAGTGAAGTCTTAGCTAAGGAATCTAGAGGGGCTACAAGAACCAAGTTTCTGCAGTGATGAGAGGAAGTGAGTCATTCAACATGTTCTTACTAACCAACTACTCATGTGCACAGTTTCCATTAGCTAGCAATGCTTATCATTCATTATACCATGTGCACGGCATTACTTTACTTAACATTCATTTATTCCTTGTTAACTCCAGTGCACAACATAATCAACATACATTAAGGGTATATTTATACTATTGGTCTTTCAAAATCATTACACAAGATCAATAATATGTTAACCATTCAACATATCTATGATATTTATCTATTACATTCATAAAAAAAGAACACACATAACATCACATCAAGACACAATTTTAACATGGTTCACCCCAATCTTGAGCTACGTCCACAACAACTGGACTCTTATATTAGTCATTTATAATCTTCTACAACTACGCACTGCACTTACAAAATATGCAAGAGAAACATTACCCAAACCTACCTATTCATTTTGTTGTAGTGCGAGCTTACCCCAAAAGCTTTAGTCATACATCTGCATACTTATCCACACTCGAGATGAATTCTCCAACTCTCCAATCAACCAAATATTAAAAACACAACAACAAAAACTTCCCCAAAAAGAACAACCTCTATCTATCTCACCCATTACACATTTATACATAGAAGATAGGGATAAGCCCATTACAACATAGTTACAAAGTGGACAAAATGTCCCGAAAACCCTGATGGTTTCTAACTGTTTTCTTCCTTTTATGTGTTGCTATGTTGCTTTTCCTTCTATCATGTGCTTTGAACCCTTAATTTCCTCTCCCATTGCGTGCTCTAGTCCGTCTTGTAACTTCCTTTTATTCTTTAATATTGTTATGGCCTAGATCCCAAAACTTGCCAAAACTTATCCAAAACACCTATCTAACACAATTTAACAACTAATAATATATTTAATCACACTCCTACAAAGGTTGTGCATGATTTAACATTAGAATAAATTTGGAGCAAATAAAACCCATATGTAAGCAACATCCTTGTGTTCGGTTGTGATGCTTTGGAAAATATTCCAAATGAAAAAAAATGCTATGCAACCCAAGAGTTAGTGATGCATTTTTATTATCTATTATGAAGATTTAAAATGCTATTACCTTCTTGTACCTCTCACTACAAAGGTGATTTTTAGAATGGATGTTAAATTTGATGAACGGTCCTCAACCTATGAGCTATAAAAATGTGCCATCTTCGATGAGTGTACCATTTTCTTCTTCTTTGTCGACTTGTTTTTCTTCTCATGTTTTTCCTCATTTCAAAAGAAAATATTTTAATATCATGATAATGAGGATGATCCTCTTTCTCCACCACCTCTTCCTCTAGCGATTTTATTGATCATATTCTTATATTTTGAACATATCCCAAATGGATCGATATGATGGAGAACTAGGGATTAGGTAGATTAGAGAATTAGTATTCCAACATAGAGGTGTTGTCTAAAGATACCATTACAACATTGAAGCACAACCAAGAATAGATCAACATACATAGAAGTGTAAGAAACAAAAATATTTCCATACAAAACACACATCACATGTATTCATATGCCACTCTTAGATAGACCCATAAGACCATATTATATAACACCAAGATGTAACCAACTCCCTTGAAGTGCAGAATATGAGGTCCACATACATTGATGAGGGTGGATAACAAATCCTTGATTTGTTTCTTTTTCTACACACCAATCCACTACTTTGGTCTAAATGTCCAACCAATCGAATACCCAGTTGACAACTCAGTGGATCACTCAGTCGATTCTTTTAGTTGACTATTGACTATCTACTAATTGTCTCCAGAATATCTAAAGGTGTGATGAACCTACTTAGTCTATTGTCCCAATGCCCCCCCATCATCATAATTCTCTAAAGATTCAAGAGGTGAAATTAATGAACTGTAAACCCCCCCATACTTGTTGTTTCCTAAAGCCAAAGCATATCACAAAGTTTCCCAAAATAGCTTCTAAGAGAGGCTTCATAAAGATATGGAAAACCTAATCATTTGTCCTACAATAAATAAGATTCACAATATTATCATGTACTAACTATCTCAAGTTATGAGCATAAACCTCCACATGCATCACCTTTTTGTGTGCAACATGATTCTCTATAATTTGTATCACACTTTGATTGTCACAATATACTATAGTCTAGGTTTTGGAAAACCAAGATTGTACATGAAATGTCAAATCCATACTGTATTTTTTATATCATGCACTACACCATGATATTCTACTTCTATGGTCAAAAGAGAGACCATATTATTCTTCCTACAAGACCAAGCTATGGGTAAAAACTAAAGCAAAATCCATAGCCAAATGTATAATTTGTGTTGTTTCCATCTCTAACCCAATTTGAGTCAATATAATTGACCAACTGGTTTACTTTAACAATGGAATACTTTATATCAAGTTGGAAAGTGCCCTTGATATAGCAAACAATTCTCTTTGTGGCCTTAAGGTGACTTTCTTGTGGATATTTCTTACACTAAAAAACCACACTAACAACAAAGGAAATGCTAGGTTGATTGTGATTTAAATAGATAAGGCTACCAACAAGATATTGATAAAGTGTAGCATCAACTTTCAAAGAATCATACTCCTTGGTTAGTTTCACTCTCAATTGATAAAGTGTAGCACATGGTTTATACTCTTCCAATTTGAACTTTTGTAAAAGGTTTAACACAAATTTAGGTTGAGAATTAAGATACAGTCGTTCATTTGTAAGACTTGGACACCCCAAAATAAATGTAATAGATGAAGTTCAATCATTTCAAACATATCTTCTAATTGTTTCTTCAAGTCCAAAATAAAATAAACATTACTTCCAATAATGACCAAGTCCTAAACACACAATGAAAAAATTAATATTTCACCATTTACATGCAATACATAAGTATTGTGATATGATTCACAATGTTTGAAACCTATATTTCGAGGGAAAAAACAATCAATATTCTCATGCAATTCCTCGAGGGCCTGTTTCAAACCATACAAGGATTTCTTTAGTCAACACACAAGACTTTCATTCTTTAAAAATCCAGGGGGTTGCTCCATATAAATCTCTTCAGTAAGATCACCATGTAGGAAAAAACGTTTAACATCCATCTAATGTACTTCCCATCCAAAGTCAGTAGCAAGTGAAAGAATTAGTTGAACAAATTCCATCTTTGGAACTAAGAGAAAGGTTTTGGTGTAGTTAATGCCTTATAGCCAAGAAAATATACCAAACGATCCTTATGTCTTTCAACAATTCCTTCAAATCTAAATTTGTTCTTGTATACCCATCAACACTTCACCACATTATTTCCTTGTGATTGAGGAACTAAGTCCCATGTGTCATTTTTATTAAGGAATGATAATCATCATTCACATTGTTCTTCCATTTAGGTCAACCATGTGCATCTACATATGTATCTGGATCACATGCCTCTAACACATGTACCATTGGAGCAACAATACCAAACTATTTTTGACTTCTAGTTTTTGTTGAGTCATTGATACCCCCACATTAGCTCCAACAACTTCAATTGTCTTAGATGCCCATATGGGAAGAGAAGTCCCATTTTTGGAAGGATTTCCTAGACCAAGATCATCATTACTGGATTGAATGAGTGTTCCAAAACTTGTGGTTGATTCTATTGTGGAAGGTCGAATGCAAGTCAATTTAGGTAAAGAAGTCAACTATCTAGTCACCAATCCCATGAAGTAGTCAATCGATCTAGAATTCTGCAAAATTTCCAAAGGATCACTACTCAAGAAAATAGAAGTGGAATTCAACAAGGTGAGACCTAAGGTCTTCTCATTAGAGAAAACATCTCTTTCATAGATAATCTCCTCTATTACTATATCAAACAACCTATATGATTTCGACTCTTCAGAGTATCACATCATGATATGCACATGATTCTTAACATTTGGTTTCTTTCTTCTATCATCTACAACGTTATCCCACACCATGCATCCAAAGGTTCTAGAATGTCTAACTGAGGGTTTTTTATTGAAAACTCAGTCAGTAGACCTTTGGCCTGAAGAAAACAATGTGCCATTTATATTGAAGTTTGAATTTTCCTTTCAACAATGCAATTATGCTAAGGTGTGTAAGTTACAAATATTTGAAAAGTGATACCATTCTATGAAATATACTTTTCAGAATCATTTCCCACATATTCTCCTCCATTATCTAATCTTAAACATCCCACATGTCCACTGCATTGATTTTCGACTAATTCCCTAAATTCCTTGAACTTTTCAAACAGACAACTCTTATTCTTCAAGAAATGTACCCAAGTATATCGAGAAAAGTCATCAATAAAGGTCAAGACATACCTTGCACTATCTAGTGATGATTTGTTAAGGGAACATAGGTCACTATGGACAAGTTCAAGTTGAGTCTTTTCTCTCCAATCTTTCCCTATTTCAAAAGCATCTTGATGATGCTTTCCAATCATACACCCTTCACATACTCCATTAGGGGGAATAACCTTAGGTAGTTTAGAAACCATGTTGTGTTTCACCATCAGTTTTAAGCTCTAAAAATTCAAATGTTTGAGTCATTCATCAAAACTTCGCTCCGGTCATCGATTTGACCTATGACTTTGTTGACGGGCGTTTATGACACACTTTCAATTGGAAGGGAATAGTCTAGTCTGAGGTTTTCTAAATAACCCAAGCCGTTTGGAATAACTACCCCTAACGGGTTTAACAACTTCGTTAGCCGATAAAGGGATCTAATCTAAACTACAAAAAGAAAATAAATAAATATGCATTAACGAAGATCTACTATATACATTCACTATTCTCACTTTTATATACAACATATACAAATAAATATGTGCAGTATTTACAAGAAACCTTGTAAACTAAGGTTGTACAAGACAACATAATCTCAAGAAAAATTAAGTAGATCTAGAACATACTATTAATCTAATTTTAATCTTGAAACTAAAAAAAGAAAATGAATGAATGTAAATAATAATGTTTTAACTTAAATAAACAAAGTATATAAGATTAAATGTTAATTTACATTCACAAAATATAAATCAAAACAAAAAGAAAATCATTAACCTGTAACTGGCCAGTATTTAAAGAGAACTTTTGGTTGTTCCTTCCTGTATAACATCGCTCCAATAACTTGTCCGTTAAAAGAAATCTATAGCAGAAGGTTGTGTAATTCTAATATTGTGACAGTGTCATGATGAAAATCACTTTGACCGACAATTTAAATCTTATTTAAAATGCAGAAAGAACAACTTTCAAATCATGATCCTTAGTGAAGATATAATAGATTAATCAACAATAAGAAAAATCTCAATTGAACAATTATATCTTTACAAATTTCTGAATTACATGAATAAACTCAATATAATACAAGATTTGTATAAAAAATAATACAATCACCAAGATCAAGATAATTGGGATAATAGATTTTTAAAGATTGAAAAAATTAATACATAAATGATAGCAATTAATCATGTATTGATAAAACAGACTAAAGCTAATTTAAATCAATGCATAATCAATTACTCAAAGAATATGAAGATATTATAATGAAAACAAAACGATTTTACTCACATGACAAAATCCATTACGCAATCTGGAATTTCATATTATTCTTCGAAAACACTGGTCCATTCTCCCAAAATTCCAACACTCCATTACTCCATTTGAAAAGAAAAAGTTTACAAAATAAATAATATACAAAAAAGAAAGTTTAAAAATACTCCTTTCAATTTCTTGGATCTCCCTGGCTATGGACTTTCTCATATATTTATGCAATGAATGAACAATTTGGGAGTCACTAATAATTTCCATCACCTGAAATTTACCTCATAAAGAAACACAAATATTTCTCAAACCACGCATTTGTTTGGGAAAAATCTCCCGAATAAACTACATCGGTTCATTTTGCAGATGGCTTTTCAACCGTTTCTTCAGATTCCTCACGGTTTGGCTGCAATAAGTCCCACAAAAATTTCTGTCTGTTCTTGAACGCATTTCCAAATCTTATCTGTTGTAATGCATTTCCAGATCTTATTTGTTGTTGCTCATGAATTATTTGTGGCAATCCAATGTTATTTTTGGATCAATTATCTTGAACATATTTAGATAATAAAATCAAGCCATGATTAGATCTGTACCAAATATCTAATAATATGAACTTGTTAAACAAAAATAAACCAATTTAATAACTTAAATATAAAAATTGTGAATAAAACAAAATCTAGAACAATAAAATTAAAATGAATTTAAACTAAAATCTAACTATAAGTTGTAAACAAATATTGGCTATATTTTCCTTTCAAATATGATCTTAAAATTCTAGAAGCTTCAAGTTGATGGAGAGGAGAAAAACATTAATTTTGGGTTTCCACAAAATCAAACAAATCATAGATAATTCTTTTTTTATTTTTATTTTTATTTTGAAATAAGATGCAAAATGAAAAAAGAATTTAATTAATTAAACCCACCAAATGATTTTGTGAAAATGAGAAACCAACCAAGACATTATTTGATGAAGTATTGAACGAAATATTCAAAATAGTCAAACTTTCTAATGAGCAAAAAACAAACACATAATCATAATTTAAACGAAAGTAAACAGTTGATAAAAATTAACGTTTTTGTTTAAATTGAGATTTCTATGCTCATTTCTAAATTTTGACCTATACTCTTGTAATGAATATCTCATACTATGGTGAATGTCTTAAGTTTGTCTCAAATCAAGCCAATGTCTGGAACTATTCGAAAAGGTTGATTCTGTAGCTCATTGTAATTGTCAAGATTCTAATGGGGGCCCTTTAAATTTTGTAAAAATTTAGGGGGAGTTGTTAGGGCCCAACAGACTTTTGTCAATCTTAGTTCTTTCTTGGGAAAATCATAGAACTTATACAGTGTGTTCATAGGGTCAATAAAACCTTTAGAGACAACAACAAAGTTGATGTGCATATCCATCACAACAAAATAATCTGGGTAAAAGTATACCTTCTTTCTAGTCTAAGTTAGTTGGGGTACATACAACAAATCAACACTCAAACTAGGTACATGATACACATCAACGATCACACTATTCTAACATTCAATATTTCTATAGCCATAAATAGTAAGTGCATAATCATTTTCTACAAAAATTTCTTTTTATGTCGCTTCACTTCTAAAGAAAAGAGAGAAGCATCTTTATCCATATGATGGGTGCAACCAAACTCGACTATCCATTCACTCTGAGAAGTGTGAGCATGCAAGAGTTGGGAAGAAATGATGGAAAATGTATAGTTATGTGCCTTACCTTTAGAAGTTTAGTGTTATATGTCAATTGATCTATTAGTCGATATGTTTCCTTGAAGCTTCTTCACTTTCTCCGACGGGTCCTTGGTCTTCTTCCAACAAGCCTTCTCCATATGTCCCAAATTATTGCAATAACAATAGGTCTTCTTCTTTCTAACTTTCTTAGTCGAAGTTTGATCACTGTGACTCTTTTTAATAGCATGGTTGATGCAATCGTGTTCTTTCTCCTAACTATATTGTTAACCTCTTTCTCTATAATTATGTTGATATTTTCCCTTTGGAAAAGAGGCTTGCTGCTTGACCTCAACTTTCCCTTCATCAAACAACTTTTCCTATTCCCTAATCAATGAACCACACAAATTTTAATCAAAGGAATAATCCTTACCACTTTTTTTTTAAAGTCCAAATTGCACAGAATGTTGAACATAACACATCATAGGTGTCTTGATATTCATCAGGGTCAATCATTATGAGCTGACCATCTTTGTTTGGAAAATCCTTTTCACTTTCATACAATTTCAACTCAAAATCTTTTACATGGGCCAAGTAATATTTAATTCTTTCAAAAGAGAGAGAATCCAAAGAGATCAAGTCTTTCTCAATATGCATAACCCCAGTTTCATTGGTTTCATAAAAAAGAGTCTTCAACTTCTTCCAGATAACATTTAGATAGTTGATTTTGATTGTATGAAACCAAATCTCCCTAGAGATGTAGGTCGTTATGACTCCTATAGCCTCGTCCTTCTTCCCATTGATGATGAATTTTCATTTGTCATCCTTTATATTTGGAACCACAATTTTTGTATATTGTTAGAGTGCTTTACTCTTCAATAATTTTTCCATATCTTGTGCCCATATTTAATAATTGTGGAAAATTAGAACCATAATATCTTGTGCCCATATTCATTCTTCAAGTCGAAACCCTAAGTCAATATACTAGACTGATCTGATTCGTCAGGAACTCATACAACCAAAAACCTCTAAATGATTTGTACGAAAAAGGCTAGATCTCAAACCACTAGCTCTATTAATATGTTGGAGAATGAGGGATTAGGTAGATTAGAAAGATAATAGTATTCCAAGAGAGAGGCAGTGTCTAAATGTTGGATCATGTTTTCATTGATGCCAATGGTTTGATTGATTGATGTCAAAGGATTGATTGATTGATGATTGATGTAATATAATATGTATTGTCCTTGATGAGAATGCATAGATGAAGATGGATCAA
>SNQJ01S0012046.1:42476-54515 GCA_010110895.2 Picea sitchensis | reverse complement strand
ATCCCAAGGAGCAGTTGGACGTGCGAAGAAAGAAAAAGAGCACGTTTTCATAAGAACCGTTTTGAATTTTGAACTTAAAAGGCATTAATGTAAAAGTTAGGAAGAATGCATACTTTACATTTATATCTTGGAGGTTGTAAACAAATCTTGAGCGATTTTCTCTCATCTGTCAATGTAAAAGGCATTTATGCATAGTTAATGAAAGTAGGTAGATTTGAATGATAGATTAGACGGTTTTAGGAGCATAAGGGAAAACGGATATAGACACCCTCTCCTTTGTATCATTAGTAAGTTGTAACAATAGCATAGAGTGGAACAAGAGAGTTGCAGAGAGAGCTGTAGAAAAAGTCCATGTACAAGAGCTTTGAATTAATATCAGAAGCTTTGAATCAGATTTCATGGTGTTATGATGTTTTATGTTTATACATGGTGAATGGTATGATTATGGTTGTTTATTCTCTATGTTATGCATTTGCTTTAGTATTGTGTGAATGTATGATTTCATATTAAATGTTTGAAGTCTGAGAGAAGAAAGAGAATGAGTTTGAATTGTTTCTCTTCCTGAGAAAGAATTTCTTGCAAGGAGTGCAGTGAAACGTCCACAAGGAGTGCATTGACAAAGGTTCAGAGTTTATCTCTAAAAGCTCAGGAGGGATACCATTGTTCTTACGCCAGTAGAAGTGCAAGTGAAGCACAAAAGCCGTGAAAGGTGTGCGCAGGCTGGTTGAAAGCTAGAACTTATCAACCAAGAGGAGATTTGAAGGATTGTTGTTGCAGAAGGTCCACAGAGTCGAAGAAATCAAATACTTAGAAGTATTTGAAGGTTTGCCACAAGGAGTGCACACAGGGGTCCTTTTGAGACTTGAGTTGCAAGTGAAAGCTCAGAAGGGTCAGTACCTTTGAAAGCATCCAAAGGGAGACAGAGATTGAAACGTCTCACAGAAGTTAAGTTCCAGTAGAAGAACACTTGTTCATTTCGCAGAATCTGTCAAGGGGAAAACGATTAATCAGAATTCTCTGTGGAGAATTCAAAAAATAGCAAGGACCGTAGGATCCAAGAGAGTTGCGGAGAAGTTAAGCATTGGACCAAACGGAGGATTATTAGTCATTGACCCTGTGGTAAGTGCCATTTCGAAATTTGGGGTTTAGAAGTGATAGAGGGAAGGAAATCAGAGGTTCGTTCAAGTCCCGAAAGCCAGAAAGCTAGAGTGACAGGTGGTAGGAGTTTGTGTCAGAGGTAAAAGACAACGGGGAATATAGGTGGCGTACTTGTCATCAGGCGGAGTCAAACTTCATTGACTATTTCGGGGTTTCGTAGGTTGGAGAGCCAAAAGCCTTGCATCAGGATTCGCGAAGACGCGAAGTCCAAAAATTCAAATCGGCTAAAAGTCCTATAGGGGATCCGGTCTTTGTTGAACGCATCAGGGTTCAGCATTTCGGCACTTTCGAAGACAAGAGATAGGGTTCCTTGTTCTGAAATTTTCTCGAAATTGCAAAACGTGATACGGTGTGGAGGAGGACACATCTAACCATTTCAATGAATCGACATTTCGAGTTTCGACAATAGAGAGCCAAGAAACTTGACAATAGGTATCGTGAAATTGCGAGACCCGAAGTCCCGAATTAGTGAAGGGAGTGACGTCATTATAGTCAAGGAGATTTAGGTTGGCGCCTGGTGTTTGTTCATGCAGGCTCAATTCATAAGGACCTGTGGATACACCGTGGGTGTATGAGATATTCCCCGAGGGAAAATTGAAGAGTCAATTTGACTGAGGGGCAGATTTATATTGATCCTGCAGGGACCTCGATCCGAGGGTTCGGGGGTCTGCACCAAGAAACACCAACCAGAAAAACACTTTCTATAACATCATTACAAGACTATAAGACTAAGAAAATGTGACCAAAAACCTGCTCCAAAAGTTCATTATACTACTACAAATTTCAAAAAAGACCAATCTGGAGATGGCCTTCTAAAAACTACCACTCAATTACAAAGATAAACCCAAATTTTTTCAATATTAGTATAGACTGATATGACTCTTGGGCCCCGTAGTACCATTAGACCAGGGATAAAAGATAATGCTTCCTTCTAGTTCTCCAAGAGCCTATTTTGATAGAAGATTTGCATCCATATTGAAGTTCATGTAAATATGTTCAAAACTGATGAGATCGAAGCTTTTGATCAAGTCCCTTATCCTTGCTTTCCAACCCTCGATTTTGCAAAGTTGAAGTTTGCATCTATCAGACAACCATTCGATTACCACTTTTGAATCTCCCATGATTTGAAAACATTGGATTGATAGATTTAATGCCAACCTGAGTGTTTCCCAAGAACCCATAAGCTCTGCTTTTGTGTTGGTTCCTCTACCATAGTTAAGAACCCATATAATGACTGTAAAATATGGAAATTCAAATACTCCTCCCACTCTGCATAATATGCCATCGAGCTGGGATGCCCCATCAAAACATGCAACTGTAATATTGCAATGTTGAGGAATCATGATATCTCTTGGAGGTCTATCCTTTTTTGGAGCATCATTGTTATTATGAAGCACCATAGACTTATAGATCACTGCATGTAGTGAAGGAGTGCTTCCCTCAAATATTGCTATGTTTCTTTCGATCCATACAAAAAAACAAATATGTGCAATGATTGTCAATGGGACTGTCTTATCCTCGTACCAGTTCTTGAAGCAATCCACCAATGAATTACCCTTCCAACTATTTTTATAACCTTTATCTATACTCACCTTATCCCAAATTGACTTTGTGAAGGGGCAATGTTGAAATAGATGATCAATGTTTTCTAATTCTTGGTTATAGGTATCATAGACCAGGACCTTCCCATCCTCTGGATTGAAGGGTCTCCGAAGTAAGAATTTTTCTTCCACTTCCAGCCAAATAAAAAGTTTAATTTTTAATTGAATGTTCCATTTCCAGAATTCTCTCCTCCAGCCACCAAATTTCCTCAGATTTTTAGTAGACAGTATGGCCTAGTAGAATTTTTTTACAGTGGGAAATCCAAAGTTATCACCACCTGTCCACATCAATATATCTTCGCTATCATGTAGGTATGCTCCAAANCAGCCACCAAATTTCCTCAGATTTTTAGTAGACAGTATGGCCTAGTAGAATTTTTTTACAGTGGGAAATCCAAAGTTATCACCACCTGTCCACATCAATATATCTTCGCTATCATGTAGGTATGCTCCAAAGTCAATTAGGGCCTTTCTGAAAATTTCCCATTCAATGGCCAGATCACCAATAAGTCCCAAATCATTATTGTTAAGCCAAGTAGGGGAAAAATTTTGTTTGTCATTATGCCTCATAGCCTGAGCCAAAGTATAAATATTATGGTAATGAAGAGAAAATAAAAGATTTAGAGAGAGGAATGAATTTTCCCCCATCCCGAGAATCCTATATTTTTCAAGTGCTATGAGCTGACCCAATCCCGGGTTCCAGCTTAACCAGTGGTTGATTAAATGTATCGATTTCAATGGCCCACCATAAATTCTTGATGTTTCATTATGCTGGAATGAATGAGACCTAAACCAATTTTAATTGTTGTGTGAAGGAGGTATTTTTCCTTTAAAACGCGATGCCAGATACTTGAACTTTTTAAAACTCTCCAAAGTGTGTTCGTAGCCAAGGCTTGTTTGAAATCATAGATATTTCGAAGGCCCCAACCCCCATATAGATTTGGTAATGATATCTGATCCCATTTGCAAAGATGGTAGTGATTTGTGTTGCGGATTCCTTTCTAAAGGAAATTGACCATTAATTTCCTCATGGAATTTAAAACAGAGCATGGAATAAACGCTAAAGACAACCAGTAGATACGCTGGCTTTCTAACACTGATTTTAATAATGTGAGTCGGCCTCCCAACGATAACCATCTATAGCACCAGTTATCAATATTTTTTTCCATTCTTTTTATCAACCAGATCCAATCATCAACTCATTGTGGACCAGTCTTTAAAATAATATCTGAGATACTTGAAACCCGTGGCAAGATCAGATAATTTATAAGGAAACAAGGATTTGTAAGGAGATAAATCCTTCTCTGATAATCCTACTTGAAGAATGGTGGATTTAGTAACATTTATCTGTAAGCCTGCTAAACAAAAATATTTTAATATCTTATCTATCTTCCACCATTCCTACAAAGTAGCATTATTCATAATAATCACATAATCAACAAATAAAATATGGAGAATTTTAATGGTTCTAGACACATTTATACCCGCCAACTTCCCTTCTCTTTGACTTTCCTTTAATCATAAACTTAATCCTTCCATAACTAGGATGAAGAGTAAGGGGGATAAAGGGTACCCTTGCCTTAAACCTCTTCCACTTTTAAAAAAAGTCTGTGGCTTCTCCATTCATTTAAACTGCAAAGGAAGTTGAGACAACGCAACTCATGATCCAGTTTGTCACCTTTAAACCGAGACCTATTTGTAGTAGAATCATCCTCAATATGTCTCAATTAATACAATCATAGGCCTTTTGAAGATCCAGTTTTAAGACTAAGGATTTTATCTTTTTTTTTTTAATGTTGTGATGGAACTCATGAACAATACCTATAGCATCCTAGATCCTCCCTTGTAAAATTCCCAACTGCTCCTCAGAAAGTGATCTAGACAAGATCAACTTTATCTGATTTTCTATAATTTTTGAAATAATTTTATAGCAGAGGTTGCACAGAGAGATTGGTGTGTAATCCCCAAAGGCAAGAGGCTTGTTTACTTTGGGAACTAAGGCAATGAAATTTGAATTTAAACCTCATGAAATGTTGCCTTTTAGTCTCGATTCTTCAACCATATTGAGAAGATCCCCCTCGACTAGATCAAAGAAGTGTAAAAAGAATTCAACAGTCCAACCATCTGGGACTGGACTCTTATCGATCTTGAATTTAGTTAATATATCTTTTAATTCCACCAATTGAATCGGTGCATACAATACATCGGCTTCAGCTTATGTTATCATTCTCAAGAATTTTTCTACCACTCTAACTTGATCGTAAGTAGATGGATCACCATGCTCCTTAAAGAAATGTTTAAATTGTTTGACAGCTTCAACTTTTATGTTCTTCTGTCCTGAGTGTAAGTTCCCCTCATCATCCATGATCTCCCAGATATAATTTTTATTTCGCCTGTAATTTGCGAAATTATGAAAAAATTTAGTATTTTGATCACCGCTACGAATCCATATGGCCCGACTACGTTGATGCCAAAGTTATTCACTATCATTAATCAACATGTTCCTTTCCTGTTCCAAAGATTTTAATAGTGTTTCATCCTCAAGAGTAATAGCACCTTCCATAGTATTTTGTAACAGGGAATTTATAACCTTTTCCAAACCCCTGAGTTGAGCATTTGCCTCTTGGTAACGAATCTTTTGCCACTGCTTTGTATTGTCCTTAAGATCCTTTAGCTTCCAAATTAATCTTTTATGTTTTCCTTCCTCTTCAAGATATTTTGGATCGTTCCATAATTCCTGAACCATTACCACAAATTCTTGTTTTATTATACATTGTGGATTAAGATTGAAAGGATAGGCTTTAAAAATCGGAGGCAGCTCCAGCTAGAGAAGAATTAGGGCATGGTCATAAATGAAAGGGTATTCCACCCATGACCTGTAGATGCCGACACCAGATAGAAATTCCTCTAAGATGAGGAATCTTTCTAGTCTTTTGGCGATCCATTCAGCTCCAGTTCAACCATTTCTCCATGTAGGGACAACCTTCCTCGGGACCAGATATATAAGATTTTGCTCTTGGAAGAAAGATATAAAGAAACTGGCCAAATTTCCCACAGATATATTGCCTCCCCAAACCTCTCCCAAGGAAAGGGTCAAGTTGAGGTCCCTCACAATAATAAGAATATTTTTTTCTAGTAAACCCAAGTCTTCCACTTGTGTCCAAAACTTTTTCCACTCCAAACAGGACCCGTATACATTTAAGAAGGAAACCTCCCTTTTGCTTGCTAAACAGATCCCTGTTAATAAGATCCCACCATAGGTAAGAAATGAGACTAAATCGAACACATTTGGATCCCATGTAATCAATAGACCACCAGAAGTTCCCACCGAGTTGACAACACCACTAAACCAATTCGGCCTTAAAGTACTCATAAAATTTCTATCTTTTTCGGAATGAACCAACGTTTCCTGAAAGAAAACAATATTAGGATGTGTTTTATCAAGAACACTTTGAACAGAGGCTAATTTAAGGGTGTCTCCAATCCCTCTAAGTTTGAGAGATAGCATAATCATTACTTTACCCGCGCCATGGCCTTCACTACTCTAAATGCCCCACCATCTGTAATAGAAGGAGTAGTAGAATCTAAAGAAGATAAGGTAGTAGACTTTTTGCGCGTGCTTCTAGTTTTAATAGGCGAATGTTCTATGCCCAGCCCCCGAGACTAGGCATATTCCTTCCTTTCCATAGCAACAAGAGGACACGACGTGCTAGCCTCCCCAGCATCAGATGATGGATTTATAACAGACTTGCCAAGGAAGACATGTAATTTAACAATTGAATCTCGATCTCGGATAAAAGGTAAAAAGGAGTCAAGAACAACGGTAAGAGTGGTATCATCTTTCTCTGGTTCCCGATATCCAGGTGGAGAAGTGGAATCTTCAAATTGTGGAAACTGGGACCCAATAGTGTTGTTCAGATAAGGAAGTACCCAAAAAATCAGTTTAAAGGGCTTGTGGTATAATTCCAGCACTAGACTCAGCCTGGGTACGAGGAATAGTAGGAGAATCATCCCTCGGGGAAACATCCGGTAAGGAATTCAATATCTCCTGACACCCAGAAAGTTCACTAGAAGGAATAGAAACCCCCCCATACACAAACCAAGAATTCTCAGCATTTGACGTAGTGTGATTTAACCAATCTGAGGAGTTTAGAGCTTCACGTTCCCAAAGAGACAAAGAGGAAAAGAGATTAGGAAAGATTTTAACTTACCCACTAACAAATCCAATGACTCTAGTGATTTGTCATCTCCCTGTGCCAGGTGTAAGGGCCTTGGATCGTAGAAACCAGTGTTCGTGGAAGAATCTTGTGAGCCAATCACATGAGTTGTTCCTTCTGGTTCAACATCCCAATCAACAATGGCTTTGTAGTCTCCTTGCAAGTGGCTATTGCTTCGGAAGAAGCTACATCTAAAGGTAACACCTAAGTAGTCCAAACACTGAAGATAGCACCGACCCCTCCATTCAATCTCAAGGTTTTCCGGAAGCTCGAGATGGATATCCATTTCGACCATGACACAACCAATCTTCCTTGAAACTGTAGATAGCGAAGCTTAATCAATAAAAATAAAAAGGCCAAGTGTATTCCCAATAGCCTGAAGCGCCCCTTCGTTCCAAAAGTGCAACGGTAAACCTAGTAAGAGTACCCAGAAGTGTCTGAGAGAAAAATACTCAGTAGCTGGATCAAAGGCCACTCGCCACCTTTTTAACATGAGGCTACTACCCCCATTAACCCATATTTTCTCCAGTAAAAGTGATACATCCTCTAGATATCTACAAAGGAAACCTAACCAACCTTTAGTAAGGTAAAAAATCTCAAGGTTGTAGCCTTACAGTGGTGTCCAGGCCTTTTCCAGCCAGACTGGAATAGTTTCCTTTCGCAAGTTCCCATAAGAGAACCTTCCAACCAAACCGCAAAGTGCAATTTTGCACATTTCCTCCAATCCTATATCAGACCCAAGTACCATCCATCTCAATACCTTATTGGAATTCCATTGTCTTCTGTATTTTCATTGTGGTAATGTATTACAATATGCCTTCCTATGGTAGCCAAAGAATCCCCCCTCCACCTTTGAAACTTTGATTTCCCCCAGAAGTATGGTGTTGTACCTCCGAAAGCGAGTCGGATAAACCATGAAGGGATTCTATGTAAGAGGGTTGATAGTCAGCACCTCCACAAAGGGGACGAGTGCTATGGGAACGCGCAGGAGGAGCAGACTCCTTCGATGGAATAAGGCTTGGTGTTTGTTTCCCCAGACTATCGATGGTTTTGAAAAGACCGGCCTCCTTCTAGAGTCCTTCATCCGCTTCTCCCATCAAACCTCAGACATCATCATTAATAGCTGCCAGTCGAGAAGGTACCATTTAAAAGCCACCTATAATCCACTTGTAAATAGCCCAATAACCGAGTGTCACCGTGAACCAAAGTCCAAATGTAAAGAATATTAAAAAGAAGGTCACATGAGAGTCATTAAGTAGTGAGTCTACTAGTAGGCTTCATTAAATTTCTAAACTCGGAAACAACTTGGTTCTAAGTTCCCCAGGTGGTAAACACAGTTACCAAGAAGGGAAATAAAGATGATAATAAAGAGTAGAGGTTAATACAATGACACCATCCAACTACCATCATATTTGTCGAGCAACTCGTTTATGGAAGAAAAACTCAGCGAAAAAGCAGGGAGGAAAGCTACGGATCTTATCTAAAACTGCAAAAAACTAAAGTCTTAAAAACCCAGAGGGTAAGTATTACCACTAAGGAAAAATCCCATTCCATTATTAGTGTAACCTTGGTACAGGGAGCTGGCCCTTGTGCACATTTGAGAGCCACCAGAGTGCCACCGCACTCCGATGGCTCTCAAATGTCTTATACGTAAATATTGTTGAAAGGCTTGTTGGATTCTTCAGAATTCTTGGAAGGCTTGTTGGATTGTTGGATTTTTACATGTGGTTTTAAGCTAAATATAATAAATAGATTTTTCGACATATCTCTGAGATGGATGCATATTTCTTATCTCCATTTGCGTCCACGTGCTATCCAAATTACAATCTAAACTTAAAATTTCAAAAGAGTCCCTTTTGGACGGACCTCATAATCGGTATCGGGGATATAGCAACGCACTTTTGTAGAGTAATATCACGTCACATTATCAGATTGGTATTGATATTATAGGTGGACTTCGCTGATACAATTTGATACACACGTGTTTTGTACAATTTGATACCATATTACATACTCTGGTTTTCTCTCCTTAGAATAAAATTGGGTTGTTTGGTCACATTTATCTTTTTCCATTTTAGTAGCTACGTTATTGAAACTATAAATATTCTAATGAGACATTCGTTAAGGCTCATTTAGTAGGAACGATACAGAAAATATTAGCATGGCCCCTGCGTAAGGATGATACGAACAAATTGAGAAATGGTCCAAATTTTTAGGATGTGATTATACCAGCGTTAATGCACTGGATCTCGTCATAACTCCGCAGTGAAGTGTGCTTGGGCTAGAGTAGTTTTGGGATGGGTGATCTCCCGGGAAGTCCTAGTGTTGCACCCTCCCCCTTTTAACGTTATTTATGAGCAATTTTTCCAACCTAAAACTGGGGCGGAGGCGGGAAAGCTTGAAGACTCAACAATGGAGAGTTATCATCTACCAAGGCCAACAAAAATCACACCTTGGCGAAGTTTAAAGTTACTTCTGGAAGCTTACTTGTGTTTTTGGGTGCACAAAGCTCCTTTTTAGTGCCTTTATCGTGTTATAGTATCTTTTAGCTTGGTGCCTGCCACCCTTGGCGTTCAGGTTTTCTAGTTATATTTCGACTGGCTTTGTTTTCCTTTGTTACCCTTTAGTTTTTCACTTCCCTGGGGTTATTACCTTTACAATGCTAGTTTGGGAAACTGAACCACCTACTTTGTAGTTTTGGAGCTCGTATCCTTTTAGTTTCCTAGGTTTTGTCTTATTAATCACCTTGATTTAATTCTGCCACCTTCTATCGACTTCTTTCTGGATTAATGGACCATTATTAATTTGGCTTGAGTGCCAAACAGGTGTTGTAAGCATGGTTTTTCCACCTGTTACAGACTTAACTGAAGACGTCAGGGTTTTAATGAGCCCAGAAGATGAGCTAAGCTGTCAACAAGAAGGTCTTTTCTTACAGGATGATTCATTGAGTGGGTCATCAGGCACATTTAATCTTAACTCACATACTCTTAACCATACTACCGGATTTGACGTCCCTCCTTGGAAACTTGCGTCAGGGGATACTTCGTTACTAGAGACCTTTCAGAGTATTATTCCTCCATCCTTTCCCTCTGTGGATGCGAGCACAGAGATACCTAACTATGTGCCCAAGGTTAATACTACTTCTAAGTCAGGCTACAAAGGAGTTGGCCTTTCGACTAGTTTCAAGAATTCTAAAATACCCACTAATACGACTGGAGTTAGAAGGAGGGTGTGGATTCCAAATAAGCAGATTAGGAGGATGGTTCTGGGCTCGGATGTGGGTCTGGAAGAAACTTGTAGGTTGGCTCTATGTGGGTTGGTGGGTAGATTGTCCTATTCCTAACTTGCAAATAGCCCGGTTCAGGGTTGGATAACTAAAAGTTGGGTTCCTATTCTCAGTTATGAGCCTGATATGTTTTGTCTTACAAAGGGTTGGATGGGCTTTGTTTGCAAGACCCCAGAAGATGAGAATTTATTGTTAAACAAGTTCTGGGTGATTGGGGGAAGTACGCTAATGTTAAAGAGGTGGAGGGTGGCCTTCGACCTGCATACTGAACACTTCCAGTATTGGCATTTGTGGATTCTCCTTTCGGGGTTGCCCCTACACATGTGGAATGAAGGTGCATTGAGGGCGATTGGAGATGCCCTGGGGCCTTTCATCACACTAGATAGTTCTATCATGGAAAATTCTATAAGGAAAGTTGGAAGGATCTTAGTAGAAGTTGATATTCATGGAGGTCTCTCGGAGGAAATTTTTATTGAGTGGAGCGACCGACATTTCTCTTAGCGGTTGGACTATTTGGGTGTTCCATTTTGTTGTAGTTGGTGTAGAGGCACAGGTCATCTACATCATGATTGTATTGGAAAGGTGCCTGAAGAAAAATCAAAAGACTCTATACTGCAAGAGGACCCACCAGATTATGTTAATGAAGAGGACTCCCTTGGCGGTGGTCAAATACACTACGGACCCGAGGCATGCTCCTAGCTCGAATAGGCAATGACATTTACAGGTAAATTAAAATGTTTTTGCCCAAAATTTTTTATGTCTTTATCACTATGGGAAAGAGATGCTCTGGAAAATTCTAGTTGGCTACAAGCAAATACTTCGACAGTGATTGGTATTGACAAAGGGGACATGGGTAAAAACCCTCTAGTGGGGGAGGTCCCGACTCTATCAGATGCTGGGATTTGTCTGCTAGTAAACCTGACGAGAGAGTCATTGTTTGTTTCTATTGACCTTCCTTTATCTACACCTGCTTCCCCACTGCGGGAGCCACTTCCAACTTTATCAAGCCTTCGGGATTCGGGTTTTGAGTCGTCAATTAATCCACCTCCCTGCATAGACCCAGTGATAGAGTCGAGCTTCAGAGAATCTGAAGAGGGAGAGTCCTCTCTCAATGTTGTCCTGGACTCACTGGTCCCTTTTATTCGAGATAGTTCTGTTGCGATCAAACTTCCTTCCTATTTGGGGAAGTCATTGCATAGTAATGCAGATTTGGAGGCTACTACTTCCAAACATCTTCTAGGAGTGCAGGGGACAAAATTTTCTTGGTCTAGGGGTATTGGTGTAGAAAATTCCCCTATAAAAACTTGTAGCTCCCAGAAAAAGTTGGCACAAGGCACGCCTTAAGCGATGAGTCGTTTCCTTCCTCTACAAATTGTGGGGCTCTTAGAGAGATGAAATCCCTGGCAAGGGATAAATAATGTTATTACTCTCATTAAATTTAAGAGGGGTAGGAGGCGCCCTCAAAGTGGTCTCAGTCCGACAAATTCTGGATAATAATCGTCCTGATATAGTATTTTTACAAGAACCTCTGGTGAATGCTCAAAAAGATAGGGACTTCATGCAACATCTGAGACCTTCCTAGATCACGTGTGTAGTATGTTAACTCCCAAAATAGCACTGTCATTTTGGTCAGTTTTTATGGTGAATAGCATGGCTATTGGTGGTTTCCTCAATTCATTGTTGAGCCTTCTAGCTACAAAATTTTAGTTTTTGGTTTGACTTAAATTTGAAACTTAAACTTGCAAGGAACTTTTCAATTTCTTCCTGAGCTCCAAAT
>SNQJ01S0012046.1:7530-33607 GCA_010110895.2 Picea sitchensis | reverse complement strand
ACAACAACTTATATATCAAAATTGAAGATCAAAATATGATTGTTGTGGTAGTATATGTCGATGATATCATGTTTGGGAGTAATCTTACTATAATGAGAAGAAAATTTGCAACTGAAATGCAAGACGAATTTGAAATATCTATGCTGACAGAACTATCCTTCTTCTTAGGTTTACAATTCACTCAATCGAAAAAAGGAATATTTATTTCCCAAACCAAATATATCAAGGAAATGTTGAAGAAATTCCAAATGGAAGACAATAAACTAGTAAGTACTCCCATGTCATTGGATGTAAACTAAGACTAGATGATGACTCGCCAAAACTAGATCAATTTCTGTACAGATCAATGATCAAAAGTTTGTTCTATTCAACAACAACTAGACCTGGCATCATGCAGGTTATAGGAATAGTGGGAAGATTTCAATCTACACCTAGGGAAACTCATCTAAAAGAAGTAAAAAGAATATTCAGATATCTCAAAGGGACCTTAGAATTTGAATTATGGTATCCAAAAGATAAATACTTTACATTAAGTGCATACATTGTTGTAGATTGGGATGGTAGTATAGATGACAAGAAAAGCATCAGTGGAGGATTTTTTTTTTTGGAAAATGTATGGTAGAATGGCTAAGTAAGAAACAAACATCCACATCACTATCCACAACAGAGGAAAAATACATTATTGTTGCATCCTGTTGCACACAATTTCTTTGGATGAAGCAAACATTATAATATTTACAAATAATATATGATGATCCCATTACTATTAATTGTGATAACACTAGTGCCATAAGTATCTCTAAAAATCTAGTAATGCATTCTAAAACCAAACACATCCCAATCAAATACCATTTCTTAAGAGATCAGGTTACTCAAAGAGTGGTTAAAATGGTGTATGTGGACACCAAAGAACAAATTGTAGACATATTCACAAAACGTTTGCCCAAGAGTACCTTTGAAAATATTCGATAAAAATTGGGAGTAACTCACATACCTCATTAAAACCACAAAAGTTGCATCAAAAGAAAAGGGGCACATGGTTAAGCGGAGCATCACCATAGGGGGAGAGAAGAAATATCCCCTCTATCATTGTTGTCAAGGGGAGAGGAAATTGATAAGCAACAAAAATAAAAATATTTCAAAGAAAATGTTTCCATCAATGCCAAAGGGGGAGAATTTTGGACACAGTGGTATGATATTGTCATTGATGTCAAGATGATGCAGAAGAATCTAGTATAAACCCAAATCTCAGAAGGAGTCAGCGCATTCAAGTGAAGCCAAAACAGAGTTCTACAGGTAGAGAAATCTCGTGAAAAAGACTTCAAGTAATCATGAAAGTTGATTAGGGATAGGAATGAAGTTCAGAAGCATTCATAGTCATCCGATCAAGTTTAGTGGAAGGACAGGGTAATCCACAATACCCCAAAGTCTCAAAGTGAATGAGGCCCATCATATCTAGGCAATGAATGGTGACCATTGGATGAGGATAGGTGGGTTCAATAGTGGTCAACTTCGGCGCAGACCACTCCGGATAAAAGGAGTCTGAAACATGTAATTTAACCTAAAGGCCCAAGCCCTAAAGTAACAAAATCCCATCGACCATCGGATCAAAGGAAGAGAAGGGAAATCCTGTCAACCATTGATCAACCATAGTGGAAGGATGGGATAAGTGGGGCCAAAGGCACGAATTCCTGAAATCACAAAAATCTCGCTAACCGTCTCCTCAAGAATGAGCTTTGGATAATGAATATTCCCCTGGATCATTCGATTTTGTGAGGGAAGGAATAGTCAAACCTACGTTGACCTCTCCAGGATTACAAAGAGTCCCAAAAAACTAAAACTCTCTAAGCCACAAAGTACCAAAGTCACGAAGTGTAAAGCCATGATCTAGGAGGGAGACATGTGGCAAAAGACAAATATGACACGTGGCCCAATCAGCTGGTGAAAAGTGTCAAGGTATAGTTGGCACATTAGGTATACAAAAGCCATGAATCAAAAACATTCGATCGATTACAGTGGGAGGATAGAGGAAGGAGTACTAACAATTGACAACAAGCAGTCACTGTAGCTTTATGACTTATTCGACAGGTAAACCTCCGGAGGGATTGAAATACTTCATAGTTTGAATATCCTGGAGTCCCGGAGTCATGAACACCCGAATACTCGAAGAGTGGGAGATCCTCTGTGCCTAATTCTATGGTCCTAGCTCTCAGACATGTGAAGGTTACCAAGCAGAAAGTGTTTATACACCCTTTGGCAGAATTTCTCCAAAAGAGTTGGAAGACTGCAAAGGTCGGAGTCCCAAAATGATGAAGTCCCGAAGTGAATGAGAGTCATCCATCTCAACATGTAAATAAAATGTAAATAAAGCCACCGCTTATGATCGTATGGAATATAGGTCCTGAAAGTGCGTCTGTGCAAAATTTAACATACAAAGGAATAATTTTTCCTTTGTCAGGAAGGAACTTTGAACTAGATAGGATCTGGATTTTGTCATGATTGATATTAAGTGATCCAATACATCCAATGCATTGGAAAGATAATCGAAAATATCAAATATAATATGTTGGAGGACTGGGGACGCAACAAAATCTTAAGAATGAAATAAAAAGGCATGGGATCGAGTTAAAAGAAATCGATCCATACCTGTGATCGATTTATGAAAATCCCTCTTACTACATTGAAAATCTTTCATGATAATGTGTAAATAATAATAGAGGAAGATATTAATTCTAAATTAAAAAGAAAATGCTATTATTATTAATTTAAATGAAGAGGTGCAATGGTTCAAACAAAGGGACACAATGATTCAATGCTCACACCAATTGAAAGACTATATAAGCAAAAAAGAACGATGAAGAAGAAAGTGTCTCTACAGTCCAGATCATAAGATCAAAAGCAAAAGAAGAGTCCAAGAAGAAAAACTAATGATACTTATGTAGTGAGGATGGAAGGGAGGAGCAAGGAAGGATTCATATACTTTACTAAGTAAAGTGTGAAAAAAAGGGAGTTGGTTCTTCCTAGGGTTGGTGCCCTAAAAAACAAGGAAGTTGGTTCTTCCTAGGGTTGGTGCCCTAAAACAAGGGAGTTGGTGCTTCCTAGGGTTGGTGCCCTGAAGAAGGGTATTTGTGTCTCGAAGAGTTGGTGCTCTAAAGAGGATCGGTGTCCTTCACAATCTCAAACTACTCTTTATAAATCCTTGTAACTATTGTTAATTATATTTCAAAAAGGTAATACTGATTCACCACCACCTCTCAATATTTCAACATAAGTAATCCACCCATTTTTCTCATTGTTATACTCTCTTAACCACTTCTTGGTGTACATGAGGTAATGGATGGTTAGCTATGGTTTTTATGGTTTATTAATAGTTAGAATAATTATTAATGTGCTTTAATCCATCTAATTACCTTGTTGTGGAAATCATATTAAGACAAGGTTTTGTTGAGCGCTCAACACATCCTAAAATCCTTATGAAATTCTATCACTTTTTGGGTACCACTTGTTTTCTTTTACTGTTTGAATTGAGTTCACTATGGGGGATGGTTTATTTTTATTTTTTTTCATGAATCTTATCAATCAGGTCATATTTGTTTGAACTTGTTAAATGAAACCTTGCGTCTAAAATAACTTGTAATTCTAACTAAGAATCTGCAGCTAACATTGTGACTTATGTGCTTATGTTCGACGTCGAAAAATTCAAGCATGCAAAATGGCCACACAATCAAACTAATCGTCGATGCACCACCGTCATCGATAGAAGGCGTAGTTGGTTTGTGTGAGTTATTCACCACGAAGATTCTAGAGATAGTCAATCCCCATCGACGTCAGCAGAGTAAGGGAGGGATAGACATTGACAAAGCCATAAAAAACCACTGATAGTCGATGACCGATGTGATTTCTTGGGGTCACAGAAATCTAAAAGGGTTTAAACAATTGATTTTTTCTACGTTAAACATATCGTTGATCGCCGACCCCTAATACACTTTCGACATCGGGAAATTTTCGAGAGAGTCAATCCGGGAGAACTTGGGTAGGTTTATCATCGATCTTCGATTCTTGATACTTTTTCAGCATCGACAAGATAGGATCATTTTTTAGAACGTTTGTCTTAATAAAATCCCCGATTCTAAATAACACAGGTAAATGAAGACACCAATCTCGAGTGCCACGTGTCTTTGTCGCATAGGGGTGTCATATGGCCTAGTTTCATCCTGAGTCATCTTAAGGTTCGTTGTGTTCTAATCACACCTCTGAGTCAACCTTGCCACGTCACCTCTGTATGGAAAGATCATTTGACATCGAAGATTTTGCAAGGAGATATCAACGAAAAGTGTTTTAAGAGAAACCTCGTCCCCCAACTGACCAGCTGGACTAGCTAAACGATGGGATGTTTTCTGCATGAGATACAATCGGATTCTGGAGATTAATAGACTAGTTAATGCTTCATCCTGCATATGTTGCTACCTCATGCTTCGATTGAACATTAACGATTTGAAATAACCTATAGTCCATGTTACAACCTGTGCCTGCGTCGTCAACCTACGATCGAATTTAATTTTAAACGTATTTGAAGATCTGGCGAATTTTTTTATAGAACTACACTCATAACCTGAATTGAATGGATGGTGCAAAAAGGTAAGTTCATCTCTTTTTAAATCACTAGAATAGATTTGAACACTTTAATTCTGTGCACAAGTTCGAATTCTAGAGCATCCAAATAAGAAAAGCAAGCGTCTTGAGACTATGTCGATTCTCAGATTATCAAAACTAGGTTAAACAAGCAGCAAAGGTATGTGTTAAAGTTTGTCAATTCAACGGTCGTGATTTATTATATATGTATATGATTTCTTGCAAAGTTTCTAACTATGTTCTAGCTACAGGGAAAATGCCTCCAAGAAAGACAACAACCAGACGCTTGCTGAGAGCACCTAAGTTAAAGGAAGTAGAAAAAGGTGAAGGTTCTTCTCCGAGTACTGTAAGGAAGTTGGAGTACGCTCCCAGGGTGGAGATTATCTTTAAAACCTCAACTAAGAAAGTTTTTTTTTCAACCTCCGATCTTTTTTTGATATAGAAGAAAACATTGGGTCCAAAGTAGTTCTCCCACAGTGGGGAGACCTATTCAAAAAAATCAGTCGGGAGGAGTACCCAGAGTGTATCCCACAAAATGACCTAGATGTAAGGGTGCTCGACGACCAGGTGTTGTCAAATATCTGACGGTCATACCTACACATGGTTTCCTACAAAACTTTGGTTTTCCCATGCATTGAGATTTTGAAATGGTTAATCAATCATACAGACGTACATAAATGCCTAATCAATGATGAGAATGGAGGGTGTGTCGAATTTTTCCTCCCGACAAAAGTCCAAGTGTAATACAAACTCAAGGACCCATAGGAGTGACTAAACACAGACTTCGTAGTGAATTTCTACGAATTCCATGACACCATCTAGTTGATGCCCTCATGGTGGAAGGAGGACAAGAAGTTTACAAACTGGAGCAATGGCTAGTATGGGACAATCAACTTGAGGGAGCCATACATCTACTTGATGGATCTCATCTACTGAATGTATGGAGAGAAGGACTCCTCCAATTTTTCAGAAGCATGGATTCCCCTGTCATACACTGTAGCGATATCTGGAGAAACTTCGACTGGGGTGCAATAATTTCTAAGAAATTGAGAATATGTGTACAACAAGCTCAATCATCGAAAGAAGGCATGTTATATGTGCAAGAAATGTCTTCGTCGGAATCAATTTAAGTTGGCATGTTGTGGATCTCCTTGTTCATGTCTACTTCAACATACTATGGGAGAACATGTACAAAAAATCCTACGCCCTTATTTGCGATGAATTCATCGCCCGAATTTATTTTATTATGTTTAAAAAGAAATTCCCGAGACTATCCGCAACAACCAAGAAAATGGTAGCGAAGGTAAGCCAGTGGTATTTAGATAAACAAAAAACCTATATCAGGGTGCTTGAGGCCACCAAAGCACTACATCTACTTCCTTCTCATGTCCCAGACTAACACATTATGGGAGAAATCTACTATTAGACTATCATGCAGGGCTATAACTCCACACTAGTTAAGGACATGAGTGGGATTTCATGCCCTATGACTTCCATGTGGGTTTTTATTTGGTTAAGGAAACTGCTCAAGCCAAACAAGAAGGGATGATTCAGCTGGAATTCAGGTTCCTGACATGCCAATTTCGCAAGCATGACTCTAAAGGTCTGGTCCCCTAACATGCTTCATAGGTATCATCCTATTGGCCATACATGCATGAAAAATTTGAGGATGAAATTTTCACAAAATGCGCTTAGGACTGGAAGGAGGTAGTACAGAGGATGTCCAACCCGAACATGACCAGGTTCAAGGCTATGAGCATGGATGAGTAGGTGGAGACAATAGAGAAATCATCTCAAGATTCTCTTAGAGTTAGGGAAGAAGTATGAGCAGCAGAGACCACAGAGGCACAAAGGAGAGGATTGTTGTTACTAGAGGGAGCCCAGAGAATCATTGACTAGATACAAAATGATCATGATCTCATAGATATGTTGAGGATCCTTGTGAACTACCCAATCACAAGAGGAGGAGAACCAAGTGGGTTGGAGCCGATACGACTTGAAGAAATTACCGCTCCAGAAAACCCTAAAGTTCCATCTCCACAAATCAGATCACCAAGGACAATTCCAACCCATCCTGAGGCGTCAAGGACCCTAGGTGGGGAAGGTGCACCAAATCCCCTATTTGACTTGATAACCATATATGATGATGAAGAAAGTTCAGAGGTTTCACTGATAACCCTAGTACCAATTACAAAGGAGAAGGAACATGAGAAAGCATACACCCCAATTCCCAATGCTCCATTTCAAGAGTTTTCTCATAGAAAATATGAGGTTGAAAGTACCTTAAGAACTGAGTTGCTCAACCTTTCAGGGAACCCAAAAGACAGCTCAAAGGATGAGCTAGGATCGGGTGGTCAAAAAGAGGAAATTCCAAAACAATAAATCGACACTTCGATAACCAATTACCAAGTAAGTATGGAACCTACCCCTGGTTATTCATTTTTGGTTGATACCTCACTAGTAGTTGAGCATAAAATAGAGGTCGATCCATCGAGACATATGAAATAAGTTTAGGAACCCATCCTAGAATAGATACACACAGTCGAGAGCCTGGGAAATACTATAACCTGGGGAGAACAAAAAATCACCGAACCTGTTGATGAGGTCGCCGACATACAAGTGATCGCCTATGATAGGAAGAGAAAGGCCATAATGAAGAGGACCACTAAGAAGAGAAGGCTCACGTTATATAGCTTGATTCTCATCACCGCAGAGGATAAGTTGCTCAGCACAGAACATGCCAAGACATCTAAGCTTATCGATGCAGGGATGGCTATCACGGGTGCCACATTGGATAGATCAAGAAGAGATGAAAAGGATTTGGGCGCCGCACTTAAGGAGTTGGAGCATCTACGCCATTTTTAAAAAGACTATCAGGACTCCACATAGGAAACGATGATTTTAAGAAGTGAATTCCAAGATGCTTATGCCAAATTCACAAATGAACGACACCTTTTCACTGCAGGTATATCCAATTTCCAGGAAGACACCCTTATGGAACTAGCGACCTGCAAGGACGTGGAAAGGTGGTATGAAAAATCTCACCAAGTAGTAGAAAGGATCGATTACATCAACATAGTAAAAAATGGATGAGACAACGAAGCGTCTGGTATTCGGGTGCTAAGGGATAACAACATCGTTCAGATCAGGAAAGCAGCCAAATAGTAGTTAAAAATGGCCCAGGAACCTCAACAGGAGATTTAGAAGAAGTGGGTCGAGTGAGAAAAAGGTTGGGAATATATTAATCAGGAGATGAAAGGCATTGGCCTCCCAGAATTCAGCTCGCCTAAAGACTTTGTTGACCTACATGACATAGTCAAGAAACATGCAAAACAAGACTCGACATGGACAATGGAGATTGCAAAGGTTGCGAGCATGGCACGAGGTCAAGTACAAAAATTCATGGAACATCCGATTAAGGCTCGAGCAGTATTGCAACAGTTGAGAATTAAAATAATCAAGTACAAAGAACAGGCAGTAGAAGTGAAAGAAATTATTTCATCCCCGATGGACTAGCACAGGTTGTTGTATGCCAACACATGCGAGGAAATCTTCGTCAAATGGTCAGAATATGAGAAGAGACATCCACTTCAGTAAAACCATTTGATGATTCTCAGAGAATGGAGAGATTAAAGCGCCACGTGGTGATATTTTTTTTTACTTAACTTGCACTTTGTATAGCTACTTTTAGTTAATGATTCATTATAAATAAGAGGATTGACCTTTTAGAAAAGGTCGATGGTTTTGGAAAGACCCTCATTTTTGGAATTGTAAAGAACTATTTCCGAACTACCTTCATTGAGAAGTCTTGTTTAGGACCTGAGACAAAATACTCCTTCAGGAGTAGAACTATGGAAAAAAAAAAAGACTCACGAGTAGAACTATGGAAAGAAAAAGACTCACCCTTGTGAGAGAGTTATCTCAAAAAAATCCTTGTGTAGTGAACTGATTGTAGTGGTACCAATTTCTCGGCAACCATTTTTCATTGGACCTGATAATACACTTGTTGGTAAATTGTCTCAAAAGACTCCTTGTGAGGTGTTAATTGCTTCACTATCTCTCTAGAAACACTTTGGGATCCTCGGATTTATGAACACAATGAAATACGTAAATACACATAAACACAGAGGATGCAATTGAAAATAAGACTTCATTCTGACATTAATCAAATAAAATGATCAAATAATATTATTTATTATAATGGAAAGAACTAGCTAGGGCGTTGGTAGCTTCATTCTCGAAGAGATGTGGGATGCTAATCGCCTTTGAACTATGTTACAATGAGTCTCAAGGCCTATTATTATTGAGAACAATGGTTCAAACATCCAAAGACTCCACACTAGAGATGAAACGCCAAGACTATAATTCCATTTGGGTAAGTCAGTACATCAACTTCCCTGTGTCATAACTTTTGCATACGACTGCTTTGACATGTTCTATACCTTGTTGGAAAGATATATCTGAGGACTATAAATTTTGGGTGAGAAACATTGATCTATAATTCATGTTTCTCCCATTTTCCCAAAAAAATGTCATTTGCTACCTCAAAATGGCCCGTGGTTCGTGACCAAAAACCGCTAAAAATAGTAAACTGCCAAGTGTAAACCTAAAACTGAAAAGAAGCAATGGTGGGGGTCCATGGAATAGGTGGGTGGCCACCAATATCCACTGATCATTCCTCTCCCCCTTTAGGAAGAAATGTTCCCCATTGTGTTGAGTTCCTCCATGAGATGAGGAAACTCAATGAACTTGGTCCCTCGTGAGTCATTTGCCTTGGTGAAGGAGTTGGCCCCGCTTTGGACAACTTGATAGTGGTATCCTTTGTTTTCGGGCGTGCTTGATATGTGTATCCATGAACTGATCAGTTCTGACTTGTTCCATGCACTGGATTTAACTCTTGCTGGTGTGAGTTGTTATGCCATGTCGTGATGTGTCTAGTAGAGGTGAAAGTAGGGCCGAAGGCTACGGTCCACACATTGAACACCGCGCACTAAGGAATGGTGGAATGTTGAGTTCAAAGGAATTTTCCCCTACAGAATTGGTGAGGGTGTATGGCCCATATCGGAGCGCCTCGCTTCTGTGGTGGGGTCCAATGAGGCGTTCCTTTTGCAAATGCACCACACTTTGTCGCTCACTTGGAAGTTGTGTTGCACCCACGTTGATCATGTCGACGCTTGTACTTAGCATTGGCTCATGTCCAAGATGTCATGAACCTCGCTAAGGCGATGTTGAATGTTCTCAATGCGCTTTGTTTCTCCTTATCTCACCGACCGACATGAGTTGAATCTTCCGAAAGTAGCCACAAATGGCATGGCTATTAAGGCCAATGCGGGACATAGTGGCTGGAATCCAAGCCCACTTGAAAGGGGTTGTGGTCAGTTGAGCTATGGAGAGCCTAGTTGTACTGCGGTTGTAATCCATAGAGGCTCTCATCCCATGTGCGGATGCTTTGAATTGTACATGGCCAGAATAACATCATCCGGGGCTGATCTAATTCCGTTCGCCATCGCTTGTGGATGGAAAGCCGTGGGACTTTGCGAGCTTGGTGTCCAACATCAACCGGTAGGCCGGACTAAAATGTAATCACCGAGTAATTCCATCAACCTAACTGGAGATGATAGATCGTGGGATCCCAAAGTGCACCTGCACACTCGCTCAAAGAAGATTTTAGCAGTTGGCTTCTACTATGATATTCTTCTTACAAGCCATCATAATGGACATCTTCAAGAATTGGTCAACGACCACAAAAAAGCTTCATTGCCATGCTTAGTAGAAGGAAGGTCTGACATGTAATCCCTAGAGATGGATTCCTAAGGTCGACCGGGGGTAGGAAGTTTATATAGAGGCCTTGTTTCTTGATGGTCGGTTTGGCAATGGCGCTAAGCAATGGACTTTATGTACTTCCCGACATCTTGTCGGTTCGCCAATAGAAATACTTTTGCAGCAATGCCACTGCTTTCTCGACCCCAAAATGCCCAATTTTCACCTCTAGGATGCTCTACTATGTCACTTAGGAATCCTTTGTGTTCCTTCAAGCGAAGGAACACAAAGGTGTCCTGTGACAAAGTAGGCATCCTAGAGGTGAAAATTGGGAAATTTCTTACCCTACAAGAGTGTATTGTATGTGTGGCCAAATCCTACATCACTTTTGTAGAGAAGAAGCCAATCAGAAATCTCATGCCCACAAGAGTTAACAACTGTGGTTAGTGCCATCGATGGTGGTCGACCGAGGCGTACTCAACATTATTGGTGCTGCCTTTTGTACTTAATGTTCAAATGAAACTTTTGCAGTTATGTGGACCACTTCCGATGGCGCATTGTTTTGCTACTTCCTGTGTCCAGATGAACCGCAGTGGGTCGATGGCCCGTAGATGACCGCTTTCCCCAAAATGTAATGCTTCCATTGTCTAATGCTTCTGCCACAATGGAATACATTTATTTGTCATAAGTGGGATACCTCCGAACTGTGTTGAAAAGTGTCTCACTATGATATGCCACTGTGATTCTATGTTGAGTAAGGACTGTCTCTAATAGCATAGTCGAGGCATCTCTGCCCCATCTCAAAATGGTTGTTACAAGTCTAGTAATTTAAGAATCGGGTGCAAAGCAGGCGACAAGCTTCAACTCCCTCAATGCTCTGAGATTCAGACTAAAAAGAATTTTTCTTTAGCTCCTCCCTTTGGTGACTGACTCAAGGCCAAGGATATGAGAGAATCCTGCAACACAAACCTGCGGGTAGAAATTGGCAAGACTCCAAAAAATCTCTCGAGCTCATAGTGGTTAAATGGGCCAACTCGGTCGAATTGGATATTTGTTGATCCACATGCACCGCCTACTATCAATAATGTATCCTTATATTAAACTCCGGGTTATGCCAAAGTTCAGTTTCTCCAAATTAAGTACACAAATTATGTTTCAAGTTGTGTTTGGAGGACCTTTCGGATGTTGTGGAGGTGATCTTCCCAAGTCTAGATGAATATCATAATTTCATCCAAGTAAAACACTACAAATGATTTGGTGAATGGCCGCGCAGGATGTCATCCATTAGCCTCAAGGAAGGTTGCAGGGCAATTCGGGGCTACTAACCCTGCAAAGGCATGACCAACCATTCAAAAGGTCCTTGATTTGGAAATGTAGTCTTCCACACATTAGAGGGTTTGATTGGTACCTGGTGATACCCGTACTTCAAGTCTATCTTGCTAAAATATTTTTCCCTCTTGAGTTGGTCCAAAAGGTCATCATCCGTGGGATCGAGTACCTATTATTGATCTTGTTCGGGAAGGCCCCATAGTCAATGCAGAGTTCCAAGTCCCATCCTTCTTCAGAACCAATACGATCGCCCTGTCACGGTGATGAACTCGACCGGATGTGACCTTTCCGCAATGTGATCCTAAACGCTTCTTGATTTGGCTATCTCCGTGATAGAGCGTACCGTAGATGGGTCCATTGGGTACGGCCTATTCGGGTCGATCGGCTGGGGTGCTTTGACCTAGTGCTAGAAGAGGCACTCCCTCGGTGGGGGAGGTGTGATGATGTCCCTGCATCTCTCCAGACCTTATCCATCTCTGTTGTTTTCATGCACGTATTCGGCTCGAGGTCATGGCCACAGCTCTTCCTCTTCCGAGGGCGGGATCATTAGGGAAAAACAAATTCTGCTTCGAAAATTAGCTTATTGCATTGTTTTGCAGGAACCAAAGAGAGGGTGGTAGGTGGTGCTATCTCCATTCTATGTTAACCATTGACCAAAGTTATAATAATAGCATGAGGCCTCCAGAATCATACACAACATGTCACTTCCACAAGTATGGTTGGCCTAATACATTATAAACATCAAGAGGAAAGCACGTCACAGACACCTCATCCGGTGAAGGGCTTGATGTTGTAGGAAGGCGACATTTAAGACTCCACGCTGAGGTCCCGCCTCTGGCACCCACCCCATGGTGTATGGTTGTGGTGTGTTGTGGTCAGCAAGCCCGACAAATTCACGACTTTCACGGATATGAGGTTCTTCTGCCTCATTGCCGACAATGAACGCAATGGAACCCTTTACTCCACATTCTTGGAATGGAAGAGATGCTCGCCTCCTCTGGATCTTCTCGTTCCTCCTTTTGGATCTTCATGGTGGAAATAATTGTGTTGGGCTCTGCATTGATAATATACTTCCCCCTATAATTCCCCTTGTCAAGTCATGATTCAGAGTCAGAGCATGCAACCGATTCAGAAGCCTTCAAATCAGATACCAGTGACTGCTTGGACCGACACTCACTTGTGTCGTGAGTGGATTTGTTATGGAACTCACACACCTACCTCCCCTGTCCTTTTGGCTTCGTGGTGTTGTTCTTGCTTGCGGCTTTGGCTGTGTTGTCCCGGCTGTCTCACTTGCTTGGTCCTTTGTTTTGCGGTTTTTGAGTACCTTTCCCGTGCTTCTAACTTGCAGACCCAAAGTCTCGCTTCTTTGTTTGAACTTCGCTCAATCTTGGCAGCATACCAAGATGCTACACCAAGGAGTGAGGATGTCGAGGAACTCCATTTCTCCATGTATCGTATCTGCGGCAGATAACTCATGTACTTTAACACCAAATGCTTCCTAATCTTTGATACCCAACTTTGTGCTTAGGGTATGAAACATATTCATTATCTCTATACACATTCAATCCTTTGTCGGCCGCACCGTAGTCCATTATATGTATTTGTACTCATAGCTCCCCACTGGATAATATTGTTCCCTGATGGCATCTCGAAAGAATTCCAAGTGGGTGGCCAAGAACAAAGGCTCTCCTCTCTGTTCAGTAGATTTCTACCAAATTCCTTTTGACATGGGGGTTTGAGGAGGCGAAAATAATCTTTTCTCGATCTAAAAACTCATGAACTGTAGAAATATCCTTCTAACAGATTCAACCATCTATCTACTTCTTCTGAATCTATTTTTCCATCAAATATGAGAATGTCAAAACAAACCCGTACCTTGAAAGGAGAGATGCTACCAAAGTGGCCACTTGACGAAGACATGTCAGTTTTTATCGGCAAGCGTTGAAGAATGTGGGCAAAGTTGTCCATCATTGTGTTCCCCTTTTGTTTCTCGAGGGCCTCCTCGAAAGCAACATTTTGATAGGATCGCCCTCATCTTTATTTCTTCCCCCATGGGCTGTCATTGGGGTTTGCGAGGCTAATATTGCAAAGGTTCAACCATATCAAGCCCCAACTCCTTATACACCCCATCTCAAGGAGATGCAAAGAAAGATCGAATGTTGCATCAAGTTTAATACCACCTGATCCAGATTGTAGGAACACAATGAAATACGTGAATACACATAAACACAGATGCAAAGGGAAATAAGACTTCATTTCATAATAACAAATGACTGAAATGATGTTTACGATAGAATGGAAATAAATTAGTTAGGGCGTTGGTAGTTTATCTCTTAGAAGAGATGGGACGGCTATTGGCCTCAACCTGTTACAATGAGGCTCAAGGCCTAGCTATTGTTGAGAAACAATGGAAACCCTAAACATCCAAAGACCTAACCCTAGGAGATGAAACGCCAAGACTATGGGCCCCGTTTGGGTAAGTTGGTACATCAACTTCCCGGGGACATAACTTTGGCATACGATCTCCGTTTGATGGGTTCTATACCTTGTTGGAAAGATCTATCCGAGGAATACAACTTTTGGGTGAGAAACATGATCTATGATCTATTTTTCTCCCCATTTTCCCAAAAAATGTCGTTTAAGGCCTCAAAATGGCTTCGGATGTTCAGGACCCGAAAAACTACTAAAAATAATAAACTGTGCAAAAAATGAAAAACTAAAAGAAGCAATGGTGGGGGTCCAAGTGGAATAGGTGGGTTGCCACCAATATCCACCTAGATCACACTTTTTGTGGACTTGAGACTACCTAATGGAAACTAGGGCCTCACACATGGACAACACGGTTGCCTCACTGGAAGACTCGGTCAAAGTGATCAATGGCGTGCTAGATGCCCTAATATTTACTCTCAACCATCTTGTAGGGTGGCTTCCCCAAAGGGAAGGTAATCATGAGAATCAATCAATCCTTCCCTTGAGGAAACCTCAGTAGAAGGGGAGCATCATACTCAAATCTCTTTTCATGACAACAATATGTGGCATCGTTCTCCAAAAGTAGATATGAATAATTTTGATGGGACAGATATACTAGTTGGGTTACCCAGGTGGAACAATATTTCTCCCTCAGAATTACTAGTGACATGATGAAAATTTGAGTGAGGGTTTTATATTGTAATGGTGGTAATAGCTTAAGAAATCCTATGGGGGTCACACTTCTTGGAGTTATTTCATGAAATCCATATAATCTTATTTTGAAAGGGACCCTCACTATTTGGGAACACTTTCCAAGTTAGGACAAAAAAGCATATTAGATGACTTTATACTCACTTTCGAGTAATGGAAATTCACACTAAGGGATTATCTGATTCCTTTTCTAAAGAATGTTTCATCAATGGTCTCAGTGAGGAGATTCGTGCACAAGTCTTGATGTAGCACCCAAGTACTTGGTTGGAAGATTTTCAACATTCCCTCAAATCACACATGGTCACCAATGCACAAGTCAAAATATCCTCCTTTAATATATACCCTCACTTTGTTATGTCAACTGCTACTACAAACATACTCATGTTTTTACCCTACAACACCCATTTACACCCTCCATAGTTTCCCAACTTTTCATTGATCATATTTTTAAGGTACGTGGTATGCCCACTTCCATTGTGTTGGATTGTGACCTCACATTCACTAGAAAATTTAAAAAAAAAAATGTGTACGCATAATGCAACATACATTTTTTAAATTACATTTTAAATTTTTAATTAAAAAAATGTTACACTTCTACATGACAACAGTGTAATGACCTGAAACAAATCTCAATGCATAGTGCATGGATTACTGACTTAAATAACCAATAGAAGCTTTGTCAACAAAAAAAAATGCACTTATTTTTTTACTTTTTAATTCAACAACATTAAGTTTTTGCATCACAACAATATAATGACCGTAAGGAGATATCAATGAATAACCCATGGAATGGATTACTGACTTAAATGACTAAAGAAAAAGAAGGATCCCTACACAAAGTATGCCGCTCTTGTGATTATAAGAGAATACGTTATGTCATTGTGCTTGTAATTAAGACAAAGAAAGTAATATCTTACTTTAATTTTGGTAACTCGACGTTGTCTAACATTAAAAACAATGACCTCCACAAAGCCAAAACTTGTTTCTCCTCCAATGGTTGTTTCTTGTTACTCGACAACTCCATTTATGAAATTGAATATGATTGTGATAGCGACATCAGATCTTCTTTATTATTACTTGAGGAATCAATAAATCACTGGGATTACCTAGGTGATGCCTAGGTTCAAATCCGGATGGTTGCCGCTATGACTCCTAGGCTAGTGTCAACCACTCACAAGCCAACACCTAGTAGGAAATTTATGACTTAGCAAGGGTCGAGACAACCCAAAGCCCACCAGGGTGGAACCTCTATCCCAAGGGGCATCTACCCTTCCAGCATTATCACGACGGGCCAGCATGTCCACTTTGTGCGAATTAAACTTAGGTGGGGAGGATAACAAACATGCTACCCAACCACTCGAGCTATAAACCCAAGACCCTCTTTATTATTGTTCAGAGAGGGCAGACTCGAAGGGGGTTGGCCCAAGGCGTATTCGAGGGAAACATGTTGAATCTACTAATGAGAAAGAGAAGATGCAATTAGGACATGATTAAACTCCCATTATCCCACTCTTACAGCTCAATTGATCAAAATATAAGGGAGAATTGAACCTCTACTAGTTGTGGTAAATCCCGACCTACTGTTAGATGATACTCCAAAAGTGAAAGATTGAGAATGCATTTATACGATTCTTTTGAGATCTTTAATTTTTGAAAAATTAACATCATCAAACTTCCATAATTATAACTTAATTAATTACCAGTGTAGATCTATGTTAAATTCATATATATCAAGCATCTAGAGGGATCCAATTTCTTAATGTGAATTTTTCTATCATTATTTCTTTTAATTTTTTTTTTATTATTGTTTCTTTTTTAATTAAGCCAACTTTATTTATTATTTAATTTTATCACACTTTACACCTCAACATCTCCCCCATATGGGTTGTAAACCACCTGGCTACAAAAATATTTAAGGGGCATAAGGTCACTCCACTAGACTTGTCTTTCAACCACCCATGTAAGAGAAAACCAATTGTTTTAATGAGATTTAAACCCTAAGACTAAGACAATAACATTCTTTTTCCAACCCAATTAACTTCTAGTAGTTAATTATAATCAAAATGACTAAAATATTATTATAACAATGATTACTTGGGCAATGGTCAATTCCCAAAAGACCATGGGATGAAAGAGTCTATCACCTTTGTGACACTAAGAGGTTTGAATATGATAAGCACTTTCTCTTAGAATTTCCGACCTGTACCTAAATTATATCTCAATTTCAAAAAAATTGTCAGACTACCAACTTTCATGACCTTTTAAATCAGCAAAACTATCGTGATCTTGGACCACTTCTTTTGAACCATTTTTCTTAATACTTTTTGAACATAAAAATAAAATTCTAAAAAATTTCAAGTAATTTTTTACTTTATTGAAATCCTATAAACCAAGTATGTCTCACTACATTCATCGTCATAAAAACAAAGAATCCAAAAAAAATATTTAATACACTTATATTCATATTTAAATAAATATTCAAATATGAACATAAAAATAAAATTCCAAAAAATCTCAATTAATTTTTTAGCTTATTGAAATCCTATAAACCAAATGTGTCTCACTGCATTCATCATCATATAAACAAAGAATCCAAAAAAAATATTTAATACACTTATACTCATATTTAAATAAGTATTCAAATATAATGTATCATGGAGTATACCACTACTTTACTTTAGAATACCCTCGCAACAATCTCATCATCATTTAAAAAGAATCCAGAAAAAATATTTAATATAGTTATATTCATATTTAAATAAGTTTACAAATATAATGTATCATGGAGTATACCACTACTTTACTTTAGAATACCCTCCCAACAATCTGGAGATGTTAGACTAAGGGTTATAAAATTTAAACCTTATTTCAGAGTGAAAATCTTATTAAAATATTTACCACTGAATGGGCTAACTTTTTCCCAATAGAAAATTCGCTCAAAATTATATTAATATATAATTTTTTTTACATCTTCAGAGGTAACTTGTACATATTCTTTCTTTCGATCCAAAGGATTTAAAACTGACATACTAGCAGGTCCATAAAAAGGATTCCATCCTGAAATGGAATCAAAACTATCAAAGCAGAGTTTAGAGGCGCAATCATGAAGAGTGACCATCACTACAAAATCCAGGATATTCAGGAAAACCATACAAAATATCAGACCCAAAATACTACAAAAAAAAAACTGAGGAAATTAAAATAGAATAATATGATGAACATGATATGTTGTCCCTCCATCCCAAATATAATATGATAATCTTCCTCTCGGCTCCAATAAGGCTTTCTTTGAAATAATATCAACCTCTTTATTGAAGTCCCTGTATATATGCTACCAACAAATACCTTGAAAAGACGAGGACAACTCCGACATTCTTTGTTTCCAGCCTTCAATAGCAGTAGAATGTAAGTGTCCTTTGTGGTTCAGCCAATCAATAACTACCTTTGAGTCCCCCAAGATTTGAATTTTTTGAATATTCAAATAATTTTCTAATGTGACTGCAGTCCATGCTCCCAGGAGCTCATCTTTTGTATTTGTACCCTCCCCGCAATTGATGAACCACCTATATCTAGAAGTGTCTGGTCCAATTATAACACCTCCCGCTCCAAAATTTATACTCCCTGCTGTAGCTGCTCCATCAAAGAAAGAAATAGAATATCCATCCTTCGAAATTATTGGCCTCTATCTAACGGTCAGCTTGGTTTGTGAGAACATATTTTTTGTAAAGGAACCAAGTGTTTTATAAACAACATTCCTAGCCGATGGCACTTTATCGTCAAAAATCACTTTGTTCCTCTCATTCCAAATATTCTAACAAGTGATTGCTGCCAATATATTAGATACAATAGACTTTGATGTCCAGGATTCCCAACAGTCAACAAAGGAATTTCATGCCCAATCAATTTTAAACTGTTTTCTGTGCGTGATCCTAGACCAAACAGTTCTTGAGAAAGAGCATTGATAAAGAGATGGTTGTTGTCTTCGCTATTGATTTTACAAAGCATGTAGATCCCAGGTTCCTCCCAACCTTTTTTATTTAAAACATCCCATGTAAGGATCATGTATTCCATGACCAACCATAAAAAGATCTTAATCTTCAATTGTAAATTCCATTTCCAAAGTTTAACTCTCCAACCTCTCAAAATTGGGAAATTCTGAGTAGATAAAAGAGCTGTATATAAATTTCTAATAGTGAGATCCCCTGACGCATATCCTCTAGTCCAAAGCAAAGAGTCAGCTTATTTTAAAGTGAGATACCGAACCCTCTTAACTCTACTATATAATCATCCCATTCTTTAGCAATTTCTCCAGATATACCCAAACTATTGTTGTTTATTCAGATTTCTGACAAGGAAATCGGGTCAATGCCTTCTGAGGCTTGCGCTAACACAATGATTTTACTTTGAGTTATTATAGATAGAAACTCTTTCGAGAGGAAATGCTTGTCGTTGATGCCTAAAATGTTGTCTCTTCCTAATGTGATGAGATGCTTGGACGTCAGACTCCAGGCCAACCACTGAGTGATGATATGAACACTATTTGTGAGGCTTGTCCAAATCCTGGAAGCCGACTGATCTTTTTGTGACTCCAGTCTGAGCCAGCTTATGACTGTAACATGTGAAATTTTTTTTTCCATAATTACTTTATGCCATATGCCTCCATACATAAGGACCCTCCAAAGGGAAGATGCATTTAGAGCCAAATTGAAATGCGCTAGGTTCTGAAACCCCCAACCACCATTCTTCTTAGGTATGGACAGAGTCTCCCATCTGCAAAGATGAAAATGCTGAGTATATTTATGGCCATGCCATAGAAAGTGGAACATCAATTTCCTAACTTTTCACAGAATAGACTGGGGGATATATTCCATAGACATCCAAAAAATAGGCTGGCCTTCCAGCACTGTTTTAATTAAGACATATCTAGCTCCCATAGACAGGCACCTGTTACACCAGAGAAAAATTTTCTTAGTTAATTTTGACACAAGCCAACCCCAATCCTCGGCCTTTTGCATACCTGTCTTCAGAAAATAACCTAAATATTTGAAGCCGATCAATAAATCACAAAAAGAATAAGGTAAGACGGATTTTAAAGGGGCCAAATCGTCCTCTGAAATCCCTTTAAATGAATCGTAGTCTTTGCTTGGTTAACTGTAAGTCCAGAGGATTTAAAAAATAATTTGATGATCATGCTTATTTCTATCCATTCATGTAAAGAACCCTTTTTCATAATGAGAACGTCATCCACGAACAAAATATGGAGAATATTTATCAGTTTGGAAACTTTTATACCGGATAGCTTGCCTTCACCAATGTTGTTTTTCGATAATAAACTAAGTCCTTCCATCACCATTATAAAAATTAAAGGAGATAATGGAAAACCTTGACATAATCTTTTGTCACTTGTAAAGAAATCAATGGCCTCACAGTTTAGTAATATTTCAAAGGAGGACGAGGTGACACACGACATAACCCTATTTTTCATCTGTATGCCAAATCCCACCTTAAGTAGAATCAATCTTAAAAGTGTCCAATCTACACAGTCATATGCTTTCCTTAAATCCAATTTAAAGATAAGTGAATTTAATTTTTTCTTTTTTATTCTATGAAGACTATTATGGACTATACCGATAGTGTCTTGGATCCTTCTTCCTTGTAAAAAACCCAGTTGTTCTTCAGAAATTGACTTGGAAAGGAAAGGTTTAATCCTATTTGCGATGACTTTTTATATCACCTTGTAACATAGATTGCATAAGGAAATTGGGCGAAAGTCGTCAAAGGTGGACGGTTTGTTTTCCTTTGGAATTAAGGTCAGAAAGGTAGCGTTTAGACCTCCACTAAAAATGCCTAACCTTTTGGACTCCTCAACCATACCAAGGAGATCCTCCCCTACTAAATCAAAGAAATAAGTGAAAAACTCCACCATCCAGCCATCTGGCCCTGGGCTCTTATCCTTCTTAAAGAGAAAAAGAACATATTTTAGCTCCTCCAATGTGACCGGTTTAAACATCGAGCAAGATTCCTCCTCATTAACAAACTAAGTATAGAGATCAATTACCTTTAATTGATCAATAGTGTTTATTATAAGAGGGTCCTTATAGAAATTTTTAAAATAATGAGTCATTGCGGCCTTTATGGCACCCTACTCAGAAACCTTTAAACTCGTGCTATATGTGATGTCCCATATATGCTTCTGAGTTTTATTGAAGGTAGAATACTTATGGGAAAACTTAGTGTTATTATCCCCGCTATCCAAATAAATTTCCCTGCTACGCAATCTCCAATGATATTCGACCCCTTTTAATATATTCTTCCTCTCGACTTCCATTTTCCGAAGAGAGATTTCCAATTCATGATTTGTAGGGTCATTTTCTACATTTATAATCGCTTCCTTAATGTATGATTCCGAGCTAATAAATTTTCATTATTTCTGGCTAATTTCTCTTTATACCAACTCTTTGTTTTTTATTTTAGAACTTTTAACTTCCAAACAATCCTGTGTTGATTGCCTCTTTTGGAAAAGAAAACTAGGTCTTTCCAAACCTTATAGACGAGGTCCACAAAGTCTTGATCCTTTATCCATTGTGCGTTCATCTTGAAGGGGAAAGCCTTATAGTAGGGAGGTAAATCCAATTGTAATAAAACTGGTGCATGATCAGATATAAAGGGCAGTTCAACTCGGGATCTATAATGGCCTACAATAGACAATAAATTTTAGAACCCAAAACTCTGTCTAATCTCCTTGCAATCGCCTCCCTCCCACTATGCACGTTCCTCCAGGTAGGAACCAACTTTGCAGGTTTGATATCAATCAACTTATTTGAAGAAAAAAGGTATCTATAATAATCCTCTGTAATCCCAATACCAGGTGTACCTACCCAGACCTCCTCAGGAGATAGTACAATATTTAGATCCCATGCAATGATTAGATGCTTGATGGAAAGAATACCATTGTCTTCCAATGATTTCTAGAAATGTATCCGCTCCAAACACGATCCATATATATTAAGCATCGTTATCTCCCGATTGTTTAATATACCTCTACTGGTTAAAAGAATACCACCTACAATAAGATTAGAACTCAATTCATAAATACTAGGATCCCATGAGACTAACAGACCACCCAAGGTTCCTATAGAGTTTACTATGTTATCACTCCAGGAAACTACTTAGGGTTGTAAGCTAAGTATGCCTGGTAACTTAAGGATTGAATACTTTTCATTAGGTGGATCAATGGGATACCAAGAAAGCACGATGAAGGGATTTACTTATCAGAATAACTTAATGAACCAGTGCTTTTAGAAACTGTAAATCAGAGGCTAGATAACAAGAAAGGTGTGAAGAATATAGCTTAGACAACCAAATGCATTGGAATGCAGGGTTTATACAACCAGATACATAAATAGTGCAGGGTCACACTAAGCAATAAGAAGTTCCTCCATTCAAATCATGAGCATAAGCTGAACTAATTTAAACAGAGTACAGAAATAAGATGAATGAAAATCTGATTACAGCAGCAAGAGACTAACAGACCACCCAAGGTTCCTATAGAGTTTACTATATCACTCCGGGAAACTACTTAGGGTTGTAAAATAAGTATGGCTGGTAACTTAAGGATTGAATACTTTTCATTAGGTGGATCAATGGGATACCAAGAAAGCACGATGAAGGGATTTACTTATCAGAATAACTTAATGAACAAGTGCTTTTAGGAACTGTAAATCAGAGGCTAGATAACAAGAAAGGTGTGAAGAATATATCTTAGACAACCAAATACATTGAAATGCAGGGTTTATACAACCAAATACATAAGTAATGCAGGGTCACACTAAGCGATGAGAAGTTCTTCCATTCAAATCATGAGCATAAGATGAACTAATTTAAAACAGAGTACAGAAATAAGATGAATGAAAATCTGATTACAGCAGCAAAAAGAAAACTGTGATCAGATAGGGATAAGAGTCTAAGTACATGGGCCATATGTATCCAAGATTGAACCCTCTCTTGGTCTTCAGATCAGAGTTTTATAGCCTTTTATAATCAGTTTCAGATCCTAAAAAGATGGATCTCGCTTTTTGCAAAAGATAGTAAAGAAAACTAAATTGCAAAAATGTAGGATAAATCCTCAAAATGAGGGTGAACTTCATGTGCTGGTCCAACATCACTTCACCAAACTGTTAGAACAGATTGGTGAAGTGATGACTAGCCTTCCAAGGCTCCTCCATAAGATTACCAATTCAAATTTGATGAGCGACGTTGCATTCATTCCTAATATTCTGCCTTCAAAATGACCAAACTTGACCAAAGACCCTCTTTTGACTCTCTGTCTTTCCCAAAATAGCCTTTGATTTGATGGAATAATCCACCACCTCTCTAATCCAAAAGGTTTCATTTACTTTAATCAAAAAATTTCAAACTGGGCAAAAATCGCGGATATTCTCAGGTTATAGTTTCTTCCACAAAGACGTAGCCTCGGTGGAAAAACGCTTCCTAATGCTGGAAAGCCTACTTTCAACAAATTAAGTAATCTAAAAATTTCTCAGGTTGCTGTTTTACGCATTTTCAAAATTGAATTTCTTCGTCATAAAAAATCCATTTTCACATATGAATAGTCGATCGACATCTACAAAATATCATCTTTCCAATGCAGGTTGTCGATCTTAATTTGGAGCTCAGAAGAAATTGAAAAGTTCCTTGCAAAGTTTAAGTGTCAAATTTAAGTCAAACCAAAACTAAAATTTTGTAGCTAGAAGGCTCTACCAATGAATCAACAGAGGAAACCACCAATTAGGCCATGCTATTCACCATAAACCACCAAAATGACAAAGTGCTATTTCAGAGCTAACACTGGCTCCAATCGATGGGCATATCCTCGTGAGGTGACCAAGAACCTGGGATTTCAAAAGAGTTCCAAGATTAAGCATGAGTTCGATACCAAATTTTTCAAAGGGTTAATGAGCACACACACAGGCCCGCCTAAACCACCGAAAACATAAACCTCGCCTAAAAATCAAAATCTTGATGAATCTTCTTAATTGTGCAAAAAGAATAACCCTATGGTCTTTGAAATATGGGATTGATCTCTTCATGTGATGATTTCTTCCCTTCAGGATCCTTTGGAGTGCTCATAGAAAACTACGCTCCATCTCTATCTCAAATAGTTAAACTCTTCTTTCTTTCAAATTGATTAGACTTGGTATGACAGAAAGAAATACCTCAGTGAATCTCAAGTGAGGAAATCAATATATTCATCATGCTTTCTCTTTCAAGATTGGTGCATGGCATGAACAGAAGTATCAAAATTTTGAAACTGGAAGCTTGATACATACATCATAAGCCTCTGATCTGGACACATCCACTGTGTCTTTATCCGTGCACTTCACATTTAGATCAGGTTAATAACATTATCCATAATATGGACAAAGTAAGAGAGTATCGAAACAGAGCAGTGTCCACTTGACTCCAAGGATATATTCCAAGATCTCAACCTAACATCTGTAGATCACTTGTCAATGCATCTACCAAGTGCTTGTTATTTTACATACCGGCTGCCAAATGCAATGGTGTAAGCCCCCCCGGAAATGTAAACTTCTGCACCCATTCAAAGATAATCCTCCTGTTATATCTCTATTATTTCATAAAAGTCCAAATTTTATGTTGGGTCCCTACGCCAAAGACCTTTATAATAAGTCCGCTAGATCAAGCATATGTAACCAAAAAACCCTTGACTGGCTTATTTTTCTCCAATAACTTTAGCATATTGAAAAGTAATAATATCAAGACATGAAGAGAGATTACTAATTCCAAAACTTAACAAAACTTGAGAACTACAGAGTATTTTCAACCAAGCAACTAGCAAAATGAGCTTTCTGGTTTTCCAAAGTCTCCAAAGAAGCACTAAAGTGTGGCGAAAGAACACGACCAAAGACTTGCCACATATTATTTTGCTGTAGTAAACTGACTCACTTCACATAACAGATTTTGATAACAGAGGTCACTCCTATGTGGTGTAAAGCAACAATTGCATCACCCTTCTTACATAAACCTTTTGCTATTGTTGTTTTAAGAGCAACATCCAAAACCACTTCAGTAGATTCAGAATCAATCGCCTTTGGTGATCCTTCTGCCAAAAGTGAGATCAATCCTCTGAATATAAGACTGCGCCTGGCAGGAATTTCATCACTACATAACACAATTAGTCTCATAGAGAACAACATTATCCACATCCGTAGCTTCAGCACGGGTAGGGTGAGGAGACTTAATCATGGATTCTATCATTTGAGTAGCATTAACAACAAGCTTTCAAAGGAGATTGCACTTGCATTTACAAGATACCCAAAAACCCTCTTCGCTAACTGTCCGCAAACATTCACAGTCTTCCAGTGTATAGTCCATTGGGCTATGGAGTCAATCTTCTTCAAAGCTCGGTGGTTGATGAAGGAGCAGCGTATCCCAAGGCTCGGTGAACTTAGCTGGGCACACAACAACTTGAGATGGATGATGTGGCAGTCTATTTCTAGAATGGTCCCTCAAAACAAGGTGAAACTTAGCCAAGGTGCCCTACTAACTTAAATCTCGCCCAAAAGACACAAGATATTGATAAGATAATTCATGATCCATCCCCTTTGACTGGTCTTCCACTATTTCAATGAAAAAATCCACGATCTGGGCAAAAACTTGAGCAATCTGTGAAAACAGGCTTTCAGCAGCTAAGCCTTCTGCCAGTTTTCACGAGTTAGCTGTCAAAAGCCTGTAAAATTCCAAAAAAAAAACTGCCTTCAGCAAAAATCGATTTTCTCAGCCGTCCAACGTCCATTTTGGCTGTTCAAATAGTCGATTTTGATCTACAGAACATAAGCTCTCCACTGATGCTTTCAGATTTGAAATTGGAATTTTGGAAGGCCGCCGAAATGTCCCCGCAAGATCACGTGGTTTCAGCAGAAAATTCCTCCAATTTTCTGTTACAGGTCTGTGTTATTAACGTTTTTCCGAGCTCCTCTTAACTCGAATCAGAGGGTTAGCTACCTTATCAATTGATTAAAGATACCCTTCCTTTGGAGTCTCAGTTATTTGTTGAAAGAAGGAGCTCGTTTATGATTCCTAATTCGTAGCTGAAGCTTTTAACTGTCAATCATAGAGCTGGATGGTGACCTGTCACTGCAACTGGAGATAATGA
>SNQJ01S0012045.1:278322-295972 GCA_010110895.2 Picea sitchensis | reverse complement strand
TAAATAGCCCTTGGATCTCCCCATTGAATCTCATCGATCTCTATTACTGCAATTTTCATTTTTCTTCCATGATGCATTCAATCCAGGGCTTTTATGTCCATATTCAATCACAAGAGAAAAATGCTACACACACTCTCATGCCTGCTTTTCTTTCTCACAAATGAAGGACCTATATCAGGTTTCTTAGGAGCATTGATTTCTAACTTGTTGAGTCCAATATCGGATTTTTCATTTGGTGATCTCTGGCTATCCAAGACCTTGTCCAGATTCATGGATCTCCTCAAGAACTTGATTTGGGTGTCCGCCTTCTCAACCTTCAAGACTTCTGCTTCCTACTTATGACATGGTTCTTCTCCTACTTCTTTCGTGGGATAAATGATGACTGAGCATTCTTTTATTGTATCTGAATCTTCTTCTTTACTTGCAGGGGAGGATTTGACATCAACATTATTGTTTGTTCTTATACTATTATTCACCATTTGTCCTGAGTTTACCTTTACCTTACATTCTTTGGATGTGAGCAGGCACATCTTCTAACCTCTGTCACTGACTGGCCAGTCGAACTATGTTTCGGACCATCTAGCCCGAGCGTGTGGGCATCTCCTTTGTTATTACTCCAAACTCATCATCCCTCTATCATTGATTTTTACTGGTTCATCATTTTCAAGGATCACATTTCACGTTTTGCTTTTTACTTATGGACCAATGGTTACCCTTGTGTCTCCAGTCAAATTACTTAGAACATCCACTATCTATTTTTCCAGGGGCCTTCTGTTTTGGAGTTGAAGGTGCTTGACCACATTTTCACTATCTTTTCTCTTCCATCTCAAGAATTACAAAGAACTTTATTCTTGGATCTGCTTTGCAATTCTTCAAATGGCAGTTTGCAACTTTATGGCCAAATTTGTGACAGTTATAGCATTCAATCATTGTTCAATAGGTCAAAAGTATTGTTGTTGTGGTGTTGCCTACTTATTGATTGGTGATTATTTCTTGACCTCCTTAGATGTATGTGTCCAAAATTAATTTGGCAATTTGAAGTCTGTGAAAGATTATTAGCGTATCATTCTTTGTTATTAGGGGAAGTATTTATTCCTTTGAAATCTTAATTACTCATGTACAAAGTCTTAAGGAAAATTTACATCTTTGTGACCAAAATTAAACGGTAGAAACAACATGAAAAATTCTTTGGAAAATGGTTGCCTTCTTTGAAAATTGATTTCTTTCTTAAATGACATCTTCAGTGAGAGAGCATTGTTTCTTAGTTCCTGATTCAATCCGGCACCTTTTCTTTCGTTCTGAGACTTATTTGTTGTTGGAAGATTGATTGTTGTCATTGATGTCAACCCTAGTCCATGGGTTTGGACCATAAGATAAAAGGCTGGACATGAAGGAAAATGCATGCATATACAACACCATGAATGGATAATATACATCAATGCCTTCAGGTGGTATGTGGCGCATCACATGGATCCTCATGGTTGAGGAGAAATGGTGCAGAAGATGACAAAGTGAATTGAAAAAGGGAAGTAATGTAGACGAAAATAATTAAGAAAATAATTACAAAATAAAGAAGTCTTCGATTCATTAATGTTAAAAGTGACATAAATGGGTATAAATAAATATCATTATACATTCATTTGATACAAATTGAGTTTGGGAGGAGGAAGAAAATTACAAAGAAGGTCGTATTTCAAGGGAGATGAAGTCTTTTGGTGATGTGTTCTAAGGTATGTTATTTCGGTCATCTTACCATTTTTGCTATAGCTTTTTCTAGAACGATTCAGATGGGTAAAATGTATATGGTCTTGAAGACATATCAAGGTACCGGTAAAAATTTCAGCTCTTGATTAACTATAATTATGAAGATACACTAGGCATTGGAATATAGGGTTTGTGACCGAGTCCACGAAACTAGTCAATAAATAGGTGTTGGGTAAAACAATCATAACTTTTCATAAAGACTCCAAATGATTGGTACCACTTCCATTGGGAGAATCTGGAGACTTTAATTTCATGTGTGCTAGTTTCAAAATCCGATGTTAAATATTGGCGTGGGAGCTTTTGTTGACACAATGTTGGGTCTTCTGAACAGACCGAATTGAATAAAGTCTACCGATGCTTTCTATAACCTCTTTTGGGAGGGATTCAAGTGAAAATTAGAGGAGTTCAGAGAATACATTGAGTAACGTATCCTATAGGATCAAAGTACTCAAGAATTGAATAATTGCAGTGAAGAGAGTCTGAGAGAAAGCATTATCGGGTTCTATGTGATGATTGGTTGATGGTGATGATTTAATGTAAAGTTTATTATCTCTCATATATTCTTGGGTGGAGGAAGGAGAAAGGATAGAGAGATTTGAACTCTCTATCCTTCTTGTTATTTGGAGGATGTATCTTCCTCTTGGAGTTTATCCCTCCTTTACATTTGGAAGTTAGCTTCTGCTTTAGGTAGGCCACTTCCCTTGAACAAAAACTATTGATTAGTTCTCATATATTGTGCATGGTGTATTGTGGTGTATTGGTGTAGCTCTTATCATTGTTCATTGCTCATTGGATATAATTGAATGGTTAAAGATATAATTTGAAAAGTTTTTAAATTGTACTTGTCTTGGTCACCCCTCTGATATCAACACTGTACTCGAGAGCGGGTTTTGCCAGTCTGAGTTTAACAACTGGAAGGAAGATCCTATGCAATGGAAGGAAACATTCCAAATGGGATTCCACCATTTGATGGAAGAAATTTTAGTCTGGAAAAATAGAATGGAAACTACTTGAAATCTCTTGGGGAAAAATGTTTGGTTCTCAGTTCACTTGAAGAGGATATAATGCCGAGAAGAAACCAAAGGCTGACTTCGGAAGGAAGCAAAAGGAACAACAAAGCCCCGTAATGGAGTACCATCTTGGATGGATTGATATATTCAATGAAATCCAAGGTGGATCATGTGCATTAACTCAAAATATCTTTGGGACAAGCTACAAAAGAAATTTATGCAAGAGGGAAAGCGGAAGAAGAAGAAGAAGTTGAAGAAGATTCTCATCTCGATTTCAAAAGAAGAAATAGAATTAGGTTATTTTGCTCAATTGTGGAAGGTAAGGTCACGTTGAATTTGAATGTCCTCATCAAGGATTGAAAGAGATGACTTGAAGAAAAGTCAATAGAAGAAGAAGAAAATCATAAAGAAAAAATTATTGACAAAGAGATGAGAATCTTAAAAATTGAAACATGTTGAGATTGAAGAAAATAGCAAGCTCAAAGAACCATAAAGAAAACTAAGAAGTGAATTGGTTGAACTGTGAAAAGGCGGTTGTAGCTTGAAACAATTAGCAGGAAACTAAGAGGAAGAGCATTTCCTTGAAAACTCTGAAACAAGAGGAATAATGATAAAGAGGTCCAAATGATAAAGAAAGAAGAGATTGTGAGAGCAGACAAGAGTTGTCATTGAGGTGAGTTTAAGAAACTCTCAAGTGCAAAGAGACTTAACACATCTTGGGTAGCATGGGTGAAACTTCATACAAAGAGATGCAAATGTCGAACAAGGGAGGTTGAAGAAAGAGCTACAGATAGTTGATGAGAAGTGGACACGGGGATACGAGGAAGAGGAATGATTACAAAAGAGATGAATATCAAGAAGACCTCCTACCTTTAACATCCAAAGCTCAATCAATATGAAGAAACTTCTGAGGAGAATAGATCATGAACCGGATGGACTACATCCTGAAGCCACTTACTCAAGGTATCAAAATTTCTTTCTTGGTCATTTGTTATACTTGCAAAAATTTTGGACATAAGGCAATTAATTACAAAATCAATGAAAGAAACAAATGCATAAAACATGAATGGTGTAAGCAGAGGATATATATAAAATAATCTCGTGGATTTGTCAGAAGTTATAATAATTCCTTTTGGTTGATGGACAAAAATATTGTATGCTACAAATGCAATTATCTTGGTCACAAAACGAGATTGTGAATATATGAATGAAGATGTCCCCTATGCCAACCAGGTATGGAGAGAGAGATTCCAAACAATGAAGATTGTTGAATAGCATTGACCTTTGAAAGAATGTAAGAAAGAAGATGAATGGTACATAGAGCGGTCTTCTTCACACACATGGTAGGGGATCAAGACAAATTCATCGGCTTGAAGAAAGGGTGGCAATGTGTTGCGTGGAGATGACTTATCTACCAAAATACTTGGAGAAGGTGTAGTAGAGCTTGGAAAAAATGTAAAAACAAAGAATGTTCTATTGGTTGAGACTTGAATCATAATCTACCGGTGTTGGTAAAATGTGTGATCAAGGATACACTCTTACGTTTTATTCCGAAAATGTAAAATCAGAAATAACTCAGGAAGATTGGATACAACTGCAACAAGAAGGTGACAACTATATCCCTAGACATGAGAAGGTGACCACCACACGGGATTATGAGGAAAGCGTCCCAAAGAGACGAAAATAGGGATGAAATTATTGAGTGCCCTAATGTTGGAGACAGCCCCAGAGAAGAAGGTTACATTTTTTCCATTATTAAACTTCGAGGGGAAGCCATACCCTTTGCCATTGATGTCAAAGGGAGAGAAGTGGGATCATGATAGGGGAAGAATGAATGTTGCCATCAATGACAAAGGGGAAGTTGTTGGAAGATTGATTGTTGTCATTGATGTCAGAAACCCTAGTCATGGGTTTTGGACATAGAGATTGATAAGGTATTTGGACATGAAGGAAATGCACATGCATATACAACACCCATGAATGGATGGTATACATCGATACGTTTCACACGTGTGGTATGTAGCGCGTCACATGGATCCCTCATGGTTGAGGAGAAATGAATTTTGAAGATGACAAAGTGGAGTGAAAAAGGAAGTACATGTAGATACGAGAAAATAATTAAAGAAAATAATTACAAAATGAGAGAGAAGTGTCAGTCGGCCCTAATGTTAGAGAGTGACATAAATGGTATAAGTAATATCATTATACATTCATTTGATACAGTCAAATTTCATAGGAAGAAGTAAAGAGGCCCAGTTCAAGGAGGGATGAAGTCTTTTGGTGATGTGTTCTAGGTATGTTATTTAGGGTCATCTTATACCATTTTCTATAACTTTTTTCTAGAATGATTCAGATGGTGAAGCGTATAGTGAGAATACGTATCAAGAAGTATCTCTAGTAAAAATTTCAGCTCTTGATTAGCTATAATTATGGAATCTCGTGGAATATAGGGTTTGTGACAGTCCTACGAAACTAATAGTCAATAAATGGGTGTTACGGGTAAAACAGTGTGCTTTTTCATACAGAATCCAAATGTGGTGGGACCACTTCCATTGGGAAGAGTACGAATTTACATGGTTTCTTATGCAGTTTGAATCCGATGTTAAATGTGGTAGCGAGGGAATTTCTTTGTGTACTAGGTTGGGTCTTACAGGCAGGACAGTGAATAAAGTCTACCATTCTTTCTATAACCTCACCTCTTTTTGGGAGGATTCAGGAGTGAAAATTAGAGGAGTTTGAGAATACATTGAGTAACATTATCCTGTAGATAATGTTACTCAAGGTGAATAGCTTCAGAGTGAAGAAGTCTCAGGAAGTTATATTAGGTTATGTGTGATGATTGGTTGATGGTGATGATTTAATGTAAGTTTTATTATCTCATATATATTCTTAGGTGGAAGGAAGGGGGCAAGGATAGAGTTCAAATCTCTCTTATTGGAGGATTGTATCTTCACCTCTTGGGTTTATCCCTCCCTTTACATTTGGAAAATTTGTAGCTACCTTTGGAAGTCATTACTTCCCTTGAACAAAAACTAATGATTAGTTCTCATATGTTATTGCATGGTGTATTGTGGTGTATTGGTGTAACTCTTATACTGTGTTCATTGCTCATTGGATATAATTGAATGGTTAAGTATATAATTTGAAAAGGTTTTTAAATTGTATGATATTCCACACCCTCATTATCAGGTTATTGTCATTGGTTGTACTTTTTGAAAACCAAACTTGATGGGTTCTTCATTTCAGCTGCTTGCTTGATCCCTCTTCATAACCAAACCAGGTTTTCAGCTTTGGATTCCTTTCTTGATTCAGAATGGTAGCTAATCCTTATGAGGCTTTGATGCCAGCCAGGACTCTGATTGCCCTGAGCTTGAAATTTCTCCATTTCTTTCCTTGTTTTCACTACTTCTTGTTCTAATGATTCACATCTTGTCTTATTTTACGATAGTTGTTGTTTGATCTCTTGATTTTCTTTGCCTCTTCAATTCTACTTTTAGTAGGATAAAGTCTTCCTTTAGGGTTCTTGACTTTCTTTCTCCTTTAGTAGCTATCCAACAATTGTATTTGCTTTACGATTTCTTGTTCTTTAATTAAGTCAATCTCTGAATGCAGTCGGTTCTCCTTTCATGTCAACCACATCTTCTTCATCATTCTCATCCTTTGCATGTGCTTTTATTATCATAATTCTCTTTGTATAAGCATGAATTCATTTACCTTATCTTCATAGGAAGAGTCGCTATCGGTGTCTTTAGAGGAGTCATCATTGTTTACACATATAAACTTTTTCTTTTATCAAATCTCCTAGATTTATGCTTCTCTTCACCTTCCTTAGTTTGATCATACATGTTTCTTGTGTGGACATTTATTTACCAAAATGACCTATCATTCCATAGTTAAAACATGAAGGTAGTTTACCTTTGTGTATTTTCCTGATCCCTTCTTAGGTCTCTTCACAAATTTACAGCTAATTTCCTTCAGACTCGAGAATCCTCATTCTTGTCTGCTTTTAAATGATGCTTCTCTGGAAGTAGGTTTATCTTTAATTTATTCTCATTTTCATATGCGGTCAGTGTTCCTAGAAGTTGATCAATGGGATTTTAGATCACTAAGTTATTCTATAGAAGAGACATTAGGTTGAACCTATCTAGGGAGAGATCTCAAGATTTTATAAACTAAATAAGGTTCCCCAATTGACTTTCTACCAAAGTGCCTTCATTGCATTTACCATTTCTTCTATTCGAGAGGAGTGTTGCCAATAGTTTCATCTTCCTTCATCTTGAGTTGTTCAAGCGTATTAAGTTTGAAGCTGCATCCTTTACCTTCTCATTAACCTCATAATTGTTGTAAGGTTTGTCCCACATTTCTTTGGCGGTTTCTAGGTGCATAACTTTACAGGTACCTTCTGCAAGCGCCCTCAAGATAGCATTCATAGCCTTAGCATTAGAAAGTGAAATTCTAGTTTGTCATCCTTATTAGGTAGCACTATTGGCTTTACATAACCGGTATCTACCACATCCAGACATCTACACCTAAAGCCATTATGTAGGTTCTCATTCTAACTTTCAGGAAGGCAAAGTTTGTTCCATTGAGAGGGGCCTTATTGGTTGAATTTCCCTCAGCATGACATGGGTAAGCTCTAGGATCTACCCTTAGATAAAGAGGGTTGGCTACGATACCAATTGTTGGAATACTTGGGGGGGGGAGGGTGAATCGGTTGTTACCGTTAACTAAACAATTATACTTCTTTTAAACTCTTTGCGAGACACTAAATGATAATCACAAAAAAAAATGCAGGGAAATAAAAAGTAACATTGACTCCCAGGTCCGCACATATGAGAAATGCAGTGAGATATTTTACCGAGGGAAGCCATACGGTAGAAACCTCTTTTCTTTATATGATAATTAATGGTTACATTCTTTACATTTTCTTGTAAAGCCTCAACTCATAATGAGGCTACAACCTCGGTTTGCAAAGGCTGCAACTTGTTGAAACACCAACTCTCATTTTCTCTAGCACTACTAGAGGCACCAACTCTGGTTTCTCTAGAACCAACTAGAAGGGAAGCACCAACTAGATAGAAGCACAAACTTCCAGTCACACAAACACCAAACTATATAACAGAGAACAAGAGTTCTCCTTGCACCACCCTGCCACCTGGTTTCAGGCTGTAACCGGATGGAAGCTACAACTCCACATTTCAGTACCACTTGAGCCTCTGAGGACAACGATCCTCCTTAGCACCTCCATACCACCCTAATTATAAAACTTTGCTATTGAAACTTATTACGGTGATATGATGTTCAACAATGTGGCTTAGCAGACTCATCACTGTTTTGTTTCATTTTGTTACTCTATCTACCTCATTGCCTTCCTGCAAACATCACTTGCGCTGTATGTTCCTCTGCTTTTGTGCTCTGTGCGCAATGTCCATTAGCTGCACAGTTCCTCTTCTGTGCATTTCTACGTCTGCGCTCGCCTCCTTTCTCACACTTCAATCCCTTCCACCACGTGATTTGACAACTCCAACGTGCTTCATGACTTCATCTCTTCACACATGCAGTGTATTTATAACATATTGCACGTTGTGCATGCAATGTTTGTAATGCCTTTGCATGCTGACTCTGCAGCGTTATCCTCCACCTCTCGAGTTACTGTCTAATCATCGCCGTGACTCTTAAACCTACGGTGGTTAGCCCAGCGATGTCGACATCAGCGTATATTATCATGAGATTCCTCATTATAGCGGTTTAAGACTCTTACGTCTTCTACGGCAGATCAAACTCACCTTCTCTGGCCCCGATTGACCCTCAATGTTCATCAGTTGTCAATCGCCTCCTCGAACATATTCATTCCTCTCAGGGACTCTTCACCTCGTCGGTCATCTCGGGGTGTCTTCTCACATCCCCTCGGTAGAAACCATCAATGGTTTCTAGCGGTTCACTATGTCGTTAGCGGTAGCCCTCAGGATCTCCTTCGGGGTTAATCGTTGTTGGATGAGCTTTTATTAATCACCCTTTCGTCGGGTTTGGCATTTACGGCATTCACAGTGTGTTCTCTGAAATTCGTGATCCCAGAAAATGAGCTTGGATTGCTCTATCTCCTCCATCTCGGCCCGTGTGTCCAAGGGTTGTGACCTGACCTTATGCATATAAGGCACTTTGTGATTTACGTTATTTATTGATTTTCGACTTTATGCTCCGTTGACCCCAAATTCGGTAGTGATCACTTTCCACATGTCACGTGATTCCATGGTCTAGATCTAATCTTCGGTTAGCGACTCTGATTGAATCGTATTTATCATTTAGTATTCTTGATGCATTGAGTTATTTACCTCTCTATGTCGTGATTCGTGAAAATCCGATATGGAGTTTGATCAACGATCGGATCTGATCTCTATTCAGCGGTTGCGATTAAATCAGTTTTGCATATCGCAATTTAAGCATGCTCGCGATATCGGAGTTCGATGTCAATAATCTTTGACATGTGTTCAGCTCTCGATCCCCGATACCTCTCCATTGAATGGAATCAGCGGTCGATTCAACCTTACTCCAAGCTGCTTTCGGTTATCGATGATTTATGTCAGCGATGTCCGGAGTTCGATGTCAATAATCTTTGACATAACCAACTCTCGATCCAGATGCCTCTCCATTGTGGAATCAGCGGTCCCGGATCAAGATTGATCTATGACTCCGATTACATTGCAATTTCACATGTCGCGAAATCCGGATTCCTGTGGTGAATGTTCTTTGACAACTTCAACACTCGATCCTTGAATCAGCGGTCAGTTGATCTTGATTCAGCGGCTCTTGCGATTTAAGTCGATTTGCATATGGCGTAGAGTTCCTGATACGTGTTTCGCGGCATTTCCAACAGCGATCCTTGAAACTCGAAGTGGGTGATAATACGCTAGCGTCATGTGATTGACGGTGTTAGATCTATACATGTCACTTTGATTCATTGACTTACATGCACGAAATGTTGAATCAATCGACACTTGTCATTACGGATTTGTTATACGTGTTCCCTAAGCGTGGTCAGCGTGGAGTGGTGATCTAGATCACGGCATCTTGATCGGCGGTTGGTCGATCGAGTTTTGCACATCGCGTTGAGTTCGATGTCAATGGTAACACATCTCAACACCTTCGATCAAAACTCGGCGGAGTCGGATCAGCGATCCACATAACCCGGATGGGCCGGTCCTCGCTTTGGGTTGTTTTCTATATACGCACCAAAGATGCGTTGTAGGTTTTCCTCGATCAACGGTGGACCATATCGCTCGAGATCGTACACGGATCTATCCTCCTCTTCATCGCCCTCTTCTTGTCTTTATTCGGATCGGCGGCCCTCATCTTTGTCGGAATTTTCGGTTAAGTCCAGCGATCAGAAATGTTTCTCCAGACCTTGATCATTTTATCAAATGTTGTGTTGCCTTCCGATCATTCGATCTTTCTGGACTTATCTTCTCTTTGCATTTTGATCATCCACGGTACTCAAGCCATCATCGTTTGTGGCACTTTTCATGCGTTGCCTTGATCGTGATCTTCCTGAATTTATCTTCCTGCTCTGTTGATCATGATTGTTGCTCAAGCCATCATTAGCATTGTACTTGCCATCAATGACAAACTACGTAAAACCTGTAAACATCCTCACGTACTATCTCTTGATCTGTCGAGGTTTCTATGACTTCGTTGAGGTTGCTGCGGCTTCTTCCCAAAATACCGCTTCTTATTGCGTCACGCTACATTCTTCTGTATTCATTCCATGCTGTTGTACGCACCGTAATGACAACACGTTAAACATTTCAAACCGCAAAGACTTACGGACAATATCTTTCCACGGTCTTCTTCACTATGGCGGACATCCCTAGACCATATCACTTCATGTTGCATGGCTTGAATAATCTTCTTTGGAAACTCTCTTCTTCTTGTGGATGTTGGCCCAACGGGGCACTTTGTCTTTTCTTCATCTTTGTATAGTGGAATAGCGTAATGTCTTTGAGCGTGGATGATGATATGCTAAGAGTTTTATGCATGTATTTGATAAATTTATTGATGATATGTGATTTACATTTTCAGGACTAATGAGCTATGGAGGTAATTTTTGATATTAAAGACCATACCCACGGATAGGTACCGATTGGTTAGGTACATGGGGAGTTGATTAGCTCGGACATCCATGGGTCTGAAGAGACCATCGGATGGTTGTTGGGATGGGCTGACAGGGACAATGTTATGATGAGCCTTTTCACGAGAAGAAAGAAGGACATCCCACCAGGACACATTGGCAGAGCCCAGCCTAGAGGGAATCACCCACTGAAGATGGAACATTTTCCTTTGATGGACAAGACGTCACCCAGGAGAGTTGGACGTTATCTTGAGTGTGTGGCGGTGTTTTGAGGTTATTGGCATGTGGAAGCTTCGGAAGAGCCCTCGAAGGAATACTTGTCGACTTAGGATGTTGGATCAATACTTAAAGAAGGAATAGCGTCTCTCCCTCGAGAAGCTTGGCGTCCATTTTATGTCATTTATCTAGCATTAGATGGCAAAAGCGATTAGCAACAGAAATTTTTGTAGTCGATGCTTGTGGGTTGTTTTAATGACCTATTTTCTAATTGAAGGTCATTGATTGATATATATTGAGGATGTTTTTCCCTCATTTAACGCTTAACACAACTCACTCTCTTGTGAGAGACTATATTTTAACCTTTGTTTGGTATTTTTGGTGTTTTAATTGAGGAGCAACTCTTCTTGGAGGATTTCTCTTTGCATATATGGTGTTTCTCTCAAGGAAGGTTTTCAACTAGGGTTTGATTATGCATTCTTCATGATATGTAAGTGAATTTTCATACAAAACTTCTTAAATTGAATGGTTGTAGGCTTAATTTCTTGCATTTTGCTATTATATTGTTGAATCTTGAAACCCTGGGTAGCAAGCATACCTGAAGTAGGTCGGTACTATATGTCCCCACTTGTTTGAAAAGAGTTTAGCCATTGAAGAAGGAAGATATAGCCTAGTCGTTTGCTACACTTTTTCTCCCTTTTTAGGAATAAGCGTTGAAGTTATAGATTGAAAGGAGGAGACGTCATGGAAAGCCTAGTTGAATTACTAGGGTTTTCACCTTCTAGGGTGAAAACCTTGCCCTGTACTTTCTCCCTTAAGTTTGTACTTTGAAGCTAGCCATTTTCCAAGTGTATTTAGAGAGGAAGACACGAGGGCCTTGTAAACAACTGGGTGACCTCCTTCCCTTAGGGTTTTGATTCTAAGGACTTGCCATTGCAGCACCTACCTTCCGGTCCTTAAGTTTAAGTCCTTCAGAGACTTTTTGCCCTTGTTTTGACTCCATTTACCCCTGACATTTGGTAATTTTACCAACAGACACTTTTCTCCCTTTTTCTGAGCTAGCGTTGAAGTTATAGATTGAAAAGAGGAGACGTCATAGGCCTAGTTGAATCTACACCTAGGGTTTTCACCTTCTAGGGTTTGAAAGCCTTGCCCCTGCAACACTTTCTCCCTTAAATGTGTACTTTGAAGCTAGCCATTTTTCCAAGTGTATTTAGAGAAAGAGGAAGGAGCACGAGGCCTTGCTTAAGCAACACTGGAGTGAGCCTCCTTCCCTTAGGGTTTTGATTCTAAGGACTTGCCATTGCAGCACCTAGGAACCCTACCTTCCAGTCTCTAAGTTTGAGTCCTCCCGAGACTTTTTGCCCTTGTTTTGACTCCATTTACCCTAAGGCACTGGTAATTTCTCCAACATTGAGCTTGTAGTGTGCAAAATCATATTTTAAACTTTCATTTTTTGAAACCCTAACTAACCCTAACGATACTAACCTAAGCTGACGTCATACTTGACGCGGCACTCTTTTAAACTATTAAACAGGCAATTAAATGATGACGTCAAGCATTTATTGAACAATTGTTGATTGAAAATACTATTGGCTTGGTCATTTTTGTAGACATTGATGAATTGGTGATCTTACATAGGCTATTTAGCAGAATGTTGACTTCATCTTGTCTATTACATTTCTTATTAATCGAAATCAGATAGTTAAGAAGTACTAACCCTTTGAGTTATAGCCTGCAAATATTGTATTGCGTTGTTATCATCTTGTTCCAAGCAGGTGTTTTCAATAGGGACTTCACTTCTTTATTGGCTGATTAGACGGATTATCTGATACTGGTGGTAACCTGGGAGGAGGGAAAACCTTAACTCTTGACCTTTCATTCTTTGCCTCTTCAAAACCAGGTTACCGGGGACGTCTCCCCTGGGATAACCTCCCTAAACAGAAAGAACCTCCCCATCGAGGTGACATTGGGTGGGGAAGGTTCTTGTTATGCCAGTTTGTCCTCTATCCTATAGCATGTGACCTAAAATACAAACTGCGCGATAACAGTCATAATTGCAGCAATGGATGTGGTTGTGACAAAACAAGTAGGTCACAGCAATAGAAATCCTTTATGGCAGAAGCTAAAAATATGTGAGTTGCAGCAATCAAACCATAGATTTGTCTCCTTTCAGAAAAACTAAATCAGTGGTCAGATTACAACTTCAAAATAGAAAATTGAATCACATGGAAACTGTAACGTTATCTTGTGAATCTAATATTGGTAGCAAACCAAATGACAGAATAATTGTTGAAGTGATTAAGTTATGCTATGAACTGAAATGATAGTGAATTAAGATAAACATTTACTGCATATCAATGACACTACGAGTATGAAGTTACAGCAAATGAAAAGTGAATGGAAATCAAACTGAACAGTATAAAAATGCTAGCCTCTACTTCCACTGTACATGCAGTACCTAGCTAAGGAGGGGGCCCTACCCACTTAGAAAAGGTACTAGTTGATCACACCAAAATTACACGATCGTTAAGGCATAAACACATACGTGAAAGCAAGAATGAGAACTTATATTGTTGAATTGAAAAGATACAACAACATAATGTAGGTGTCCGAATAATCTCCTCCTTCAACTCTGAGGAGCCAATATTTTTATACACTATTACTATTGTTCTAAAATTATACAATGATTGGATGGATAGTCGTGAGGATCTGGGTGTTCATCCGGTTACAAAATTATTGTTCAGTTTAGGCCATGTGTTGACGATGGATTGATTCCTCCTTTAGCTTCCTATTGTTACTTTTCATTGATTGTTGCACTAGAAAAATCATATTTGGAGTCATAGGCATGAGAATCGTGCTCACAATTGTAATTGTTTTTTCGGAGCTGCAGCAACCGCAAATTCATCCTGAGTTGCAGCAGGAGGGTTTTTCATATGGAGTTGTAGCAACTCACTTTGACCTAGACTTGTGCCAACTTGGAATTGCAGCAAAGAAGTGTTGCATCCACTTGAAGTGTTGCAACTGCTAGATTTCTTATGCAGCAATATTAGTGACTTAAAAATAATGAGTTCCTTATAATAATTATACAAAAGTAACATAATAATGAAATATAGGATTTGTACCTTAGTGATAAGTGTGGTGAATTGAATAAAGGAGGTGTCAAAAAGGGAATGACACATGGAAAATCATAAACAAAAAGGTATAAACAGGTGTTGAGGATATGCCATTTTAGGCACCCGTCACTTATGAAATGTTTTATGGCCGCATTCCTTTAGTAAAGCTTCAGAGGGTCTTCGGTTCCACCTATTAAGTCTTAATTCCTAAGGAGAAAATAAACAAGTTTGATGTGAGTCAGAAGTGCATCTTCTTGGGGTACTCAAATACCACCAAGGAATATCATGTTTATGATGAGGTAAACATGAAATTCATTCTTTCCAAAGATATATTTTTTCTTGAATCCTCCAAGAATGACAAAATTGTTGAGCGGCAGCTTGGTCATCTGGATAGATTTGCTCATGTAAAGACATCATGAATTTGATGGTGAGATTCCAAATCTTGAAGGGGGCATCCCTATCTTGGCTCAAACTCTGGAATATCCTTTTGAAGCACCATCTCCCCCTCGTGAAGAAGTTCCAACCACTTGATCATAACCTGAAGTTCATTTGGATGATGTGATTTAGAGGATTGAAAGGTTAAACCTTGATGAGAATTCAGCACCATCTCCATTAGCTAAGCAATCTAGACCATATCAAAAAATTCCACCAAGTGGCTCATAAAGACACTTGAAAGTGTTCATCCTGATGAGGTCAGAAAGAAAAGAACCAAAATTTCTACAAGGCAAGATGGAGGTGATGTAGATAATTCAGATTCAGGTGATGTAGATGATATGAATATTTCATATGGTTGTGATTTGAATTTCTCTACTAACTTTGAACCAACCCCTTTAAAGAAGCCACTTCTCATGATGAGTGGATAGAAGCCATGAAAAAGGAGTATGATTCTCTCACCAAAAATGGGAAGTGGAAGTTGGTGGACCCTCCATTCGGAACTAAACCAATTGGCTACAAGTAAAAATCATATCTCTCACTTGAAAAGCACAAAGTGAGGCTCATGGAAAAAGGATTTGCACATGAAGAAGGTATTGATTATGAAGAGACTTTTTCCCCCACGGTAAAATGGGCTACCATTCATACTCTATTTGTCTTGGCAGCACATAATGGATGGAAAGTTCATCAAATGGATGTGAAGACTGGTTTCTTAAATGGATACTTGAAAAAGAATGTCTTCACATCTCAGCTAGAAGGTTTTGTTGTGAAGGGAAAAGAACAGAAAGTATGCAAGCTCATGAAATCCTTACATGGCCTGAAACAAGCATCGTGAGCCTAGTATGAAAAGCTAACTGAGCATCTTCTGAAATTGAATTTCAAGCACTTTAATCTTGAAGATGCAACTTTCTTTGTCAAAAAAGTTGGCAAAACTATGGTATATATTGTAGTGTATGTAGATGATTTGTTGATAACAGAGAACAGTGAAATTTATATTGCATCCATAAAGAAATAGTTGAACAAAGGCTTTGAGATGATACATTTGTTAAAACACTAATCATAAGTTAGTTGGTTAGTTAAGTTAACCTAACTGTTATACAATTACATGACAGTTATGGTTTTTTGTATTATATATGTACCTCTATGTACATGATTATTTAAAGCATTGATGAATAGAGTATGCCTTTTCTGCCATTGTTTAGTTATCTCTGTTCATCATGGTTTCTTGATTGCTTCTATTATTTCCATTATATTTCTGCTCTTTTCTTCATTATGAATCTAACAGTGGTATCAGATCATTGTGATGCCTATGGCCTATGAAGGAGTTCCTACTTAGAGGAGTGAGAGTTGTTGAGTCATCCAACATCCAACAAAAAATATTGTGTGCCTTGGAGAAGAGATCAGATCTATCTCGAAGAAAGGTCACCGGGTTTCGTGAGAACTGATCCTTGGTTGCAGTAGCAGATTGCAGAAGAATCTGGATGCGGAAGAGAGGAAAGAACCATCCTTGTGTTGGAAGAAGGCGATGGTAAGCATTTTTGTTGAAAAAAAGAACATACATCGATGAAGAATAAGCCATGCCAACAAGTGCGATATCGGAAGCATATTTGTTGCACGAAGACCTGAATTAAGGGCTGGAATCAATGCCTCTCCTAAAGATGGAGGTGAACCAGCAGTTCGAGTAGTCATGCCTTTGGATTCTTCCATTCATGGACAAAATTATTCCACACAACCGTAAAAATCTGAGTGGATCATATCAATCGCACAGGAAGACGAAATTTATGAGTGAAGGCTTTCAATTGAAGGAAGACAACCATCAAAGTAAAACCCTAGGAAGATGAGCGTCCTAGTTGTTGAGCCGCATGAAAACCGTGGATCGTTTGGAAAAAGAAGAACTCGGAGTTTTCCAAAACCCTAGCAGTTGCAATAAAAATATTTCAAAGTTGTTGTAGTATATGCTCATGCATAGTCAGAGCATTATTTTGATATTCAAGATGCCAGGTGCGTGGGTATTTGTAGACGCAAGAGAAGATAAAAATAAACAGAGAAGAAGAGCATCATTACGCAAATTTTAAACTAGAATTTCAACTCTCATCCATTGTTGGGGGTTGTAACTGATTCTTTCAATTGACATTGGCAGACCCAAGTTTTTCCTCTTTCAATTTTGGTGCTAAATTCAATTCGCACCTGGGATTATTTAAACCATTTTAATCTCTATTTTTTAATCTCACGGCGTCATTACCCTCTCGGATTCGAACAGAGGAACAAGGTCCAGCCGTGATAAAAGGCTTTCTCCATATGGATTCCTCCATGAATTCATGTGTTGTATGTTAGGAGCCTGCAAGTGTTGTTCTCGATGCAAGATCGACAAGATGTGTGTGGATCTATGTAGTGGATGAGGACTGTGTTTCAGAGCCTGAAGAAGGACATGCATCCATTGCAAAAGGAAGCGCCTTGACTTGGTAAAGCTAGAACTTAAAATATCTATGCTTTATTTTTATTAGATTTTTCAGAATTATTTTTGAAAGATATTTGTAAAGTTTTTAAAAAGATGACCCTATAGTCTTTAGGGTTAAGCCTTTGATTGTATGGGCTTGGTGTTACAATGCTCAAGGGTATAGTGTTAAAACTAAGTGATCACCAATTTAAAGAGTGTTTGTAAAGGTGTGGGTTTTTTTTTTTTAAAGTGTGTAAAAGGAGTTATAGGATCATCCTACATAATCAAATTGTATATTTGTCTTTGCGTCCTTGACCCACCCGAAATTGAATAAGGGGGTCTTAGGATCTTTGTGTGCGTTATTGGTTATCCTGTAGTTTTTTTGGCATTCATGCAACGGACAATCGCTCTTGGCATGCACAGCAAGATACAAAATTGAATTTTGTGGCATCAACATACAAGCATCTCTCTTTCATATTCTGCATAATGGCAAGAATTGAAGAACTATTTACAATATTGCGCACATTAATTAACTCAACTACAAAATCTA